>JAUTXW010005223.1:0-37500 GCA_030620095.1 Kuschelorhynchus macadamiae
TATTTATATATATAATCACAGTTAATTTTTTGGACGATTTCAAAAAAAATATATATAAATCTTAAAATTAGTGTTTTTGAGTTGGTACTAACCTCAAGTAAGAGAACTCGTGAAAATTAATATCTTTCATGTAGGACATTCTACACAGTGGCTCAAAAATGGGTTAAAAAATATTAAGTTTTATAAAAAATTTTAAAAACCAAATTTTTCAAAAAAAAATTTTTTTTCGTAATAGACTATTTAATTTTAAGTAAAAAACGTCTTATGAAGTTTTCCATAGAACCTATACCTTTTTCCAAAAAAATAACTGATCTTTTGTGCATAAATAATACAAGAATAATTATCGAATATATATTATACATACATTATATGTATTGGCTATTATAGTAACAAATGCACCTCAACAATTTTTGTTTAGAAGAATGAGAGTTTTTTGAATTTAAATTAAAATTTTGTGAACACATCTTAAATGAATGGTGAACTTGTTCTGAAGCTTGCTCAGAAAAAAAACCAAGTGCTCGCTGATGTACGTTAATAAAGTCAGGAACATGATGCACAAGGCCATGAATTTTCGGTGTATAGCGTATTCCGACTTGTATTAATTCGACGGCAAAGCGTTGAATATCTTCGGCAAAATTAATGTCAAGACTTTGCCCAAAGCAACTGGAAACAACTTTATCAAAGTACTTGAACAAATTGCAATATTTGTTGCCTAAAACCAAAAAAAAAACTATATTTTTTGACATTAGGAAAAAATAAGTTAAGTAAGTGCTTAGGTAAGTGTACAAACCAGGTGACAATGCTTCTAAAACATCAACTTTTTTCAACAGCTTTCTCGCGTTGTTGCCATTAAAATTCTCATAATGGTCGAAACTTAGCCCAGCTCTTTTTATCCATGCTTCGGCTGCTGCTGGATATTCAATTTTTAAGCTGTCGAACATTTTTTGAACGATTCCCAAAAGAAGGTGCAATTCTGGAGGAGGTATATAGTTTAATACTGGCTCGTTTTCATCTCCGATAATTAGTGGCATATTTACACAGTTTACTAAAAATGTCAGATGATGATCATTAAAATTTATCGCAACTTGATGAATTTATACTTATACTTACCAAAATACTTTGCTTTAGAAAGTTTTCCCCAGTCGTTTGTTGCCATAAAATTCGTTGTTCGTTGATGTTCTTAATTGTTCTTGGATTACCTTTATTTTGAAGTTCCTTGCAGTTGATGTCGCACCACGGACAAGGATGGCATGACGCGTTTGTTTGCAGACCCAAAAGCAGCATTATTAGTTTCAGATCAGCCGCAAAAGTATATGGACAAATTCCGCATATACTATGTAATTGCAAAGTGTCCATAAGTATTTTGACGTTTTCATAATTCTCCTTGAAATTTGGTCCCAAGCCAATTATTAGTAACTTTTGTATACCAGCACTTTTATATTTTTGATAATATTCTGGGTCATTTGTTGGTTGTATGGTTAGACATATTTTCAAGGAATTGTCGCCACTATCTATTCCGATTTTTAGATGAAAATCATCGTCTTGTTGCCTGGCATTTAAAATATAAGTTAGTAGCCCCGGAAGATCGCTGCAGTATATCAAAAATGGAGTGCCATCTTGTTTCAAGCATTGAATATCCGGTAAGTCTACAGTTGAAAAAAACTTATCTAGCATATGACTACTAGACCGCAATTTCTGTAAAGCCGAAGATTCTATGGAAGTTCTGTTTATCCTGGTGCGAAGGTAACCACATATTTTTCTTAACGAATTTTGAGATAAATTACAGTCTTGTTGCATATAGCTCAAATCTTGAGCACTTAAAACACCCTGAAGATCTGATTTTCGCTTCAACTGTATAGACATAGTACTGCGTCCCTTATCTAAAGATATGACAGAACTTCCCTGAGCACATTCTTGTTCCTCCAGAACTTTAGTTACAATCTGTTGCTTACAGTCTTTAATTAGTGTTAGGGAATTATCAATTTTTTTCATCTTGGTACATTTATGCCTTCTGCCTTTTTGTAATTTACAATTGCAGTTCACGCATATTTTGTAATTTTGTTTCGCTTTCGTATCTTTCTTTGAAGGTCTACCTACAGCCTTTTTCTTGACAGCAAACGAAAACGGTAGATCTTTCATTTTAGGATGACCACGAAAACGCGCCACTTGACAAATTTGACAGACGCATGTTTCAGTAATTTCGAAACGCCCAGGCAAAATTTTCATTTGTGCGTAGTCAAAAATTATTGTTAGTCTATTGTTCATTAGTTTTATGTAACAAGTTCTACAGAGCACTGAGGGAATACTTGCATTATTTTCGTCAAAACTAGGCGAAACAATTTCAAGACGTTGTTTTACTTTACCAGTAATATTAACACTTCTAACTGCTTTATTAAAACATGCGTAACATACCATTTTTCGATTATCACTATGATGTTTTCTTTTATGAGGCATCTTACTCAAAACACAGAAAAATCACAAAAATAGCCTTAACACAGTTTATATACTATATAACTTCAAAGTGAAAACGTCAAACATTGTTAATAAACCACGCTTTTTTGACATATTATTTATTTGTTTTGGTCTAAGCGTCACGGCTAGTCACAGGTAACTTGATATTATGCTAATGTAGCCGTTATTAAAAATACATATTACAAAGGGCTATATTTTGTGTTTTGAGTCATCAAAATGTTATTTAGTAGCTATACAATGTTTTGAATATGTATTATTTTTTGCATTAAAAAATCAGATAATTTTTTACCATAAAACCATAGGTTTTACAGAAAACTTCATAAGACGTTTTTTACTTGGAATTAAATAGTCTATTACGAAAAAAAAAATTTTTTGAAAATTTTGATTTTTAAAAATTTTATAAAACTATATTTTTTTAACCCATTTTTGAGCCACTGTGTAAAATGCCCTACATAAAAGATTTTAATTTTCACAAATTCTCTTACTTGAGGTTAGTACCAACTCAAAAACACTAATTTTAAGATTTTTATATATTTTTTTTGAAATCGTCCAAAAAATTAACTGTGTAATATATATATATATATAATATATATATATATATATATATATATATATATATATAATATATATATATAATATATATATATATAATATATATATATATAATATATGTATATATATATATATATATATATATATATATATATATATATATATATATGTATATATATATAATATATATATATATATATATATATATATATATATATATATATATATATATATATATATATATATATATATATATATATATATATATATATATATATATATATATATATATATATATATATATATATATATATATATATATATATATATATATATATATATATATATATATATATATATATATATATATATATATATATATATATATATATATATATATATATATATATATATATATATATATATATATATATATATATATATATATATATATATATATATATATATATATATATATATATATATATATATATATATATATATATATATATATATATATATATATATATATATATATATATATATATATATATATATATATATATATATATATATATATATATATATATATATATATATATATATATATATATATATATATATATATATATATATATATATATATATATATATATATATATATATATATATATATATATATATATATATATATATATATATATATATATATATATATATATATATATATATATATATATATATATATATATATATATATATATATATATATATATATATATATATATATATATATATATATATATATATATATATATATATATATATATATATATATATATATATATATATATATATATATATATATATATATATATATATATATATATATATATATATATATATATATATATATATATATATATATATATATATATATATATATATATATATATATATATGCGAACAAAAGTATGGAAACATTTTTTAATTTTTACTAACAATGTATTTATTTCAATATCACTAAACTTCTGCCGTATAGGAGGTAGTTTTCTGAAATCTCTACCTTTACTGCAACATATATTATAGAAATAAAACAAACCTTGTAAGATCTTGTTTTATTTACAAAGAAAAAAAACTTAAATTTGCACCAATTGGGGAAACAAAAGTATGGAAACATTCTTTTAATAAATACATTCTTTTTAGATAGTCACATAAAACTTACTGAAAACATTAGTATTTAGTTGGATAACCCCTAGCATCAATAACTGCTTGACATCTTCGGCCCATAGTGTCAATCAGCTTAGCACAAAAATCACCTTCAATTTTCCTCCATTCATCTTGCAGTACAGCCCAAAGTTCATCTCGGTTCTTAATATTCCTTTTCCTTATCTGCTTATCTAGATGATACCAGAGATTCTCAATAGGATTGAGATCGGGCGATTGTGAAGGCCACTTCATCATACTAATCTTGTTTGCCGAAAACCAATTTTTGACTAAGCGGGAAGTGTGTTTAGGATCATTGTCCTGCTGAAAAATCCAGGCCAAAGGTAGATCCTCTTCATATCTTATGAGATGCCTCTGTAGTATATCACAATACATTTGTGCATCCATTTTGCCATCTATCCTCACTAATGGTCCAGTACCAGATCGCTGAAAACAGCCCCAAACCATTATGTTTCCTCCGCCATGTTTGACAGTAGGAATTAAGTATTTTGGGTTATATCTTTGTCCTGGTGGCCTACTAATATATCCCGTAGAATCACTGCCAAACAGATTAAATTTACTTTCGTCACTAAAAACTACCATTGACCATTGATTTTCTGTCCAATCTTTATGTGTCCTAGCAAATTCCAACCTTGCTTGTCTGTGACGCTTTGTGAGAAGTGGTTTCTTGACTGCACGTCTAGCATAAAGATTGTGAGTTAAAAGGCGGCGTCTGATTGTCATATCTGACACCCCCACATTTGGAAACTCCTCTTTTAACTCCTTATTTATTGCCACTGCTGATTTTTTCGGATCACTTTTTGATTTTCTGACGATAATGCTGTCCATTCTACGAGTTGTTTTCCGAGGTCTTCCACATTTTATTGCTCATATGGGGATGACCTGGTAATATTTTGGTTAAAATCCAATATGCCGGAACAAGATGGCGGCTTAGTGAAACGTTAAAGAAACTATTACTAAAAAAACTAATCCTCCAATTTTTCTGAAATTTTGTATAAAAATCAAGTATTATGTAGGAATCAACTGGTAAAATTTTGGTATGAATCCAAAATGGCGGAACAAAATGGTGGTTTAATAAAATATTTAAACATTCAGTCTGAAAAAACTACTTAATAACCTGATTTAAAATTGTGTGCCATAACTAATTGTAGTATAGAGATGCACTAATAAAACTGTAGTATTAATTAAAGGTTAATAAATTATGCTAGCAGGTTTTACATCCTATGTTTTATTAATTCGGTGGGTCCACTTGTCAGTTTGTCTATGTGTTCGCGGCATAGCTTAAAAACTACTCATCAGATTGACTTTAAATTTTGGACAAAAATAAAGGCTCATATGGGGATGACCTGGAAATATTTTGGTTAAAATCCAATATGTCGGAACAAAATGGCGGCCTAGTGAAAAGTTAAAAAAACTAATTTACCTCAAATTTACCTCAAAGTGTTACATGAACTGGTAATATTTTGGTATGAATATAAGATGGCAAAACAAAAAAAAACGTAAAAAAATCTTCTTATTCAATTGACTGTAAATTTTGGAGAAAAATTAAATTTGATATAAGGATAAAATGGTGCGAATTCAACATGACGTCACAAAATCGCGGTGTGGGTCAATGTAAAAACTACTTATTGAATTAATTTTAAATTATGCCCAAAATAAAATGTGGCATTTGAAAATACAGTATATATGTGTTCCTAAATAACTATTGAACTAAACTGATTTACGCTTCATAATTCCTAATAAAAGGAAATATTCATAATGAGGGAAGTTCCGTCTAAAGGAATTTAACGAGTTTTTTAATTTTGTGATCTGCAGTATTTTTATTAGTATACAGATGCTATGGATTCGGGATTATAGTAGGATAACTGTGAACAATTCTGCGCCCCACATACATACGAAACTGGTAGAGACCGCTGAGAGCTACAATCTAAAATTATTTTCGATTATACAGGTAAGACAAAAGTTTGTATTGTTTCAGGGTCCCTAGATGCGAAAAAACATCTTTTCTTAATTTTGTCGGTCTGTCTGTCAGGCGGTCTGTAAGTCTACAGCTAAAAACTACTTATCCGATTGACTTCAAATGTTGGGCAAATATTAAAAGTCACATGAGAATAACATGGTAACATTTTGATAAAAATTTAGTATGGCAGAATAAAATGGCGGCCTATTAAAATGAAAAAAGAAAATGACTAAAAAACTGCTTATCCAATTTCCCCAAATTTTGCAGATTGTGGGGTACATATCCAAGAAGGCGAATTAAAATATCGACCTAATAAAATTTTAAGAAATTATTACTAAAAACTGCTGCTCCAATTTACCTTAACCATTGCGCAAGAATCAAGTTTAATATAGGGATAAAATGGAAAATTTTTGGGGTGGAACCTTGGTAGTGAACAAAAATGACGGCCTAATTAAATGTATCAGTAACATAAAAAGGACGTATACAATGGAGTTGAAATTTTAGACAAAATTAAAGTGTAAAACAGATGAACTGGTAAAATTTGGTCTATCCCATGTCGCGAAACAAAATAGCTGCTTAATGAAATGTTAGAATAGAAGAAAACATTTTCTATTTATGGAGAAAAATATTAAGTTATTTTTTTGTCGGCCATATACATAAACTCAAAAGAAATACAAAATAATTATAATTAAAAAATGTTGACTAAATAAAAGCATAATTGAAAAAACGGTATGTGTATATGAAGAAAAAGTAGAAAATATAATGAAATATGAAGAAAAATAAATTTAAAAAAATCGTGTAATTCTGCTTTACCCGGGATATCCCTCGTAACAAATTCCACCACACATAGATAACAGTTTATATTGGCAATAATTTTATAGATATTATATAAATTGTACTTATAATCTCTTATAAGTTAAGTCCTGGTTATTTGGGAACAAAAATAGGTAAAACCCTTTTAACAGAACTGTCCTCGTAATAAAGAAAATAGGCACATTAATATTTATACAGTTTGTTATCTTACTACCAAATAAATATATGGATATATCTTAGTCTTATTGAGAAATTCGTCATTTCGCGAAGAGCTTAGTCAATGCATTAAGCATCGGCATATTGAGTAAAAACGTAAAGTTGCATCGTCTGGCTGGGCTCTACTTAAAAATCCAAACCGTTTTCACGTATTATGTATACACAATCTGCCTAAATTAAAGACTTGCAGGTTCATGGAGTGCCCAAGGAAAAGGGCATTTTGTGTTTAAATGATACACAGTGTGGTCCAACAGTGCGTTCAAATCCAATAGCTCGGTTGTTGTGAGAATTAGAAAGAAATTGTACAAAAGTTGTAAGGACTGCTGAGAGAAATAACCAAAAATTATTTTCGATTATGCAGGGTTGAGGATACATATGCCACAAACCAAATTTACATTTTTTTAAATGAAACACGCTGTATATTGTTTTATTTTCAGATTCCTCCCTTTTTGGCCATTCACCCAATATAGGGTTTGTGGGGACTAATACAAAGTCATTCAAGATTTATGGCCACTTTTCGATATTATAAGACGTATCTTTGACGGCTTGTATGTGTTTTAATGCGTTAGCATAAATCATTTTAGCATGGTAAAAATTATGTGTTAGGAGCAAGTTAATTCAATTGTCAAACAAAAATCTTTTTTGGCATTTTTGCAACTGAAAAAAAAATATCAAACTTTAAATTAGGTATATGATCCCAACATGTAGATAGATTGCTTGTCAATCTAAACACAATGAATGCAATTGTTTGTTAGTCTTGAATATATCACGAAAAGTATCCGAGAAGCGCTTTTGAAAGATCATGCAACGGTTTGATGAGACGGGAAGTGTAGAATACACAAAAACTGATCGAGTCAAAACTGTTTTAAACTAGTTAGGACTTAGAATGGACAACTTAGAGCAATTAGAATGTAAAAATAAAAAAAATAAAACAAAAAAACAATACTAAGTAATAAAGCGTATAAAACAGTAAAAACTACTTAATTAGATGTTCGAAATATCTACTGTTCTGTACGACACAAATATTTAAACGATTTTCAAAAGATAGGCTAACATTTCTTAATGTATTAAAATTAATATCATTAAATACACTTCGGATTCTTACCTTTATATTTTCTTTTGTAGTCGGAGGTATTTGATAGACTAAATTTTTAAAAGCCCCAAAGGAAAAAGTCCATTTTTGTCCAGTAAGGGGATCTAGGCGGCAACACAATCGGACCTCCTCTTCATATCCAGCGTTCTTGAAATTTTTCAGTAAGAAATGCATGAATGAATAGATGTGCAGTAAGCCTTTCTTCAAAAAAATGCGGACCGATGACAAAATTTCCTACGATTCCACTCCAGACGTTAAAAGACCACCTATTTTGACTAGTTGTGTGAATATAGTGAGGATTTTCAGTAGCGTCGTAATGAAAATAATGTCTATTGACATTTCCAATTTTGTAGAATGTTGCTTCGTCAGTAAATAGCACAAAATTAGTAAACCGTGGCTCTCTCTAAGTTTGTTGTTGTGCCCAGTGACATAAATCTAGTCGCCTTTGATAATTATCCTCATACAATTCTTAAAGTAGTTCAATGTAATATGGGTGAAACTTGTTTTTTTTTAAATTCGTAAAATAGTGGTTTTACTTACGTCTATTTCTCTTGAAATTCTTCTTTACCCAACATGTGGGTCTTCTATAATTTTTAAGTTTACCGCAAACACTGTTCTTCTCATTTAAAACAGGTTTGGCTCGATAAGTTTTCGTCTATTCTACATTTCCCGTCTCATCAAACCGTTGCGTAAGCCTTTCAAAAGCGCTTCTATGTGGTTGTCTTGTATCAGGAAATTTTTGTCGCTAACAAACAATTCTTTTCACTTCCTCCTAACACATAAATCATATCTTTCATTTCTTGCCTATTAAAATTCATGTTTAAATCATATCTTTCATTTCTTGCCTATTAAAATTCATGTTTTCGCCATGGATTCATCCATAGCTTAAAGAGTCATTATCATCGACTTGTTTCGAAAATGGTATATTTTATTGATAATGGTTCTATCCATTTTTAATCCATCCAGCCTCTTGGATGGAATAAACTTCATTCATATGGCATGGCAGAGGGTATCAAAACAAACAATTTTTAATTGTTTTCAACACGGTGGTTTCCTGGAAGTGGAAAATGATTTGGATTCAGAGGATGACTTGATAGCCGAATGGCTGAAAAAAGTTGGACAGGAAGATGATAACAATATTATAGACAATCTTCCTTGTTCTGAAAATGAATTTAATGAATTTGTCCATATTGATGATAATCTTGTAAGTGTCGAACTTGGATGATGATGCCATTGTCGCTTCTGTGTCTTCTTGAGTTTATATTGATGACGATGAGGAGGCGGAAGATGAAGAACCTGTGAGTACAGAATTGAGACCAGTTCCAACCACATCAGAGGCACTTCAACATATTGATAACGTTCGTCATTTCCTTTAGTCACGAAATACTCCGCAAAGTATTCTTAATTAATTAGCCGAAGTAGAATTACATATTAATGATATTTATTTCACAAAAATAAAATGAACTAAAATAAAAGATTTTCTTAGACTCCTAAGAACTATATATATATATATATATATATATATATATATATATATATATATATATATATATCATACTATCAAATCAATATTGATA
The DNA here is from genome assembly GCA_030620095.1 of Kuschelorhynchus macadamiae. Taxonomy (NCBI): domain Eukaryota; kingdom Metazoa; phylum Arthropoda; class Insecta; order Coleoptera; family Curculionidae; genus Kuschelorhynchus; species Kuschelorhynchus macadamiae. The sequence continues at coordinate 9,911 of JAUTXW010005223.1, forward strand.
AACTTGATTGAAAATTTTTTATTTATTTATTTATTGCTTTTAAAAAGACATCTCTGTTAAAAAACTAAATTCTATTAATCTAGAAAGAGAATTAAAACTAAATAGTATAAGTAAACATCTGATAACATTGCCATCCTGTTTTGTCATGAATTATTTAATGGACAAATCAGCAGTCCAGAAGTGTAAAAGCATTTTTAATTTATTTGTGCCTACAAGTCAATTAAGAGATCATAAAACATTCAAACTTGTTCAACATGGCACATTGTATAGAGAAAACTCCCCTGTAAATAAAATAATGAAAATGGTGATAATTTTCAAGGAGATATTCGTAATATCTCTCTAGCATACGTCAAATTTTAACTTCGAAACAACAAATGCAGCATATTCCAATGTATTATGATGTCTGTTCTGTTCTGTTTTATACTTGATAGCCAAGGTTTATATATTTGTAATTATATAGGCGTAATTAACTGTGTAGTTTTTAGTGTTTAGGTTATACAATTTTTAATTTTTCGTGTACTCTTTGTAAATTGTACCAATGGGCTTGTCTGAATGAATAAATAAATACATATTTTTTTTTATATTAGCAGCAGACTTAGGAAATGATACTTTACCACCGCCAGGTCTTCAAAGAATGGTGCCAGGCCAGCTAGAACAAAACGAGAATGGAACAGGAAGGGCTGATCAACCTCTTCCCGGATTTAGCCGGATGGTGTTGGGGCAGAATGAAAATAGACCCGCGGCTTTAAATCAAAGTAAATTTCTATTTGTTTTTATTTAGGTGAAGTTCTTGGCCTGTTTAAGTAAAGGAGGTCATCATTTGTATTTCTTGAGAGTTAAAGATACCAAAAACCCTACCAAATAACTTTGCTTTTTTTAGTAAAATATTTTTTGTTACACTAAATAAATGCCTCAATGTATCAATGTAGTAAAATGCTATTGTCATTCTATTACAAAGTTCTTTTACTTTTTAGATCCAACTCACTTTGACTTAAGCGGTCCTCCTGAAGGACTTCATCGTATGGTACCCGGAGAATCAAGTTCGCCTGAGACGTCTTTGCGACAACAAAATATTGATGAAAACGATTCTGAAGTGGAATTCAATGAATTATCCCAAACCCATGGAATTCATCCTCCTAGGTCTGCTACTATTGGTGCCGATACACCACCTATTCAAAATCAGACACCTCTGGATCAGTCTCCTCGTGCGTCAAATGTATCAGCAAATCGTTCAGAAACTATTGGAAGAGATTTGGGAATAATTTTAGGTAAAGGTTATTAGGGTATAATTAACAGTAAATTACTTTGACAAATGATCAGATTTATTAATACATCATTCAACTCTTAGTATTTAAATACTGAAGAATGCTTAAACTAAAGTTAGCTATTGAAAATACTCGAAATCTGTTTTAGAGGAGCTCAAATTATTATGGTTTTTGTTTAATGAACTCTCGAATTATATTATGTTTGTACGGAAGCGTAGAAGGGCCACAATTTTTTTTATTTTTTAATTCTGAGTTTAAACTCGGAATTTAACAAAATTCTGAGTTTAAAGTCAGAATTTAACAAAAAGTTTAAAGTCAGAATTTAACAAAATTCTGAGTTTAAAGTAGGAATTTAACTAAATTCTGAGTTTAAAGTCAGAATTTACCAAAATTCTAAGTTTAAAGTCAGAATCTAACAAAATTCTGAGTTTAAAGTCGGAATTTAACAAAATTCTGAGTTTAAAGTCGGAATTTAACAAAATTCTGAGTTCAAAGTCAGAATTTAACAAAATTCTGAGTTTAAAGTCGGAATTTAACTAAATTCTGAGTTTAAAGTCAGAATTTAGCTAAATTCCGAGTTTAAAGTCAGAATTTAACAAAATTCTGAGTTTAAAGTCGGAATTTAACTAAATTCTGTGTTTAAAGTCAGAATTTAACAAAATTCTGAGTTTAAAGTCGGAATTTAACAAAATTCTGAGTTTAAAGTCAGAATTTAGTCCGTACGATTGTATAACAGACTGGAACCAAAAAAACAAGTTCAATATTCTTGTTTGAATAATGGCAAATGTGCTATGAATTGTTCCACCAAACTACAGATAGTTAAAAAAAATGATAAAAGGGGGAGGGTACAAAATAAAAGTTTCCTATTTTGATTTTTGAGTGTTAAATAAGTCCCTGACAAATTAAACATATGTTTAATTAATTCATTTTATGTATTTTTATTTATTTCTATTGCTGAAAAAAAAAGCCAAAATGTATACAAGAAAACATATACATTAAAAGGTTCACAAAATAAAAAAGGTAATACCAAACGATAAATAAGTCTTAAGAAATGGTTCATATATGTTTCAACGATTTAAGGGTGTCTCGCGAAACATACTGACAGAGCTCCCCCTCTGTTTCAGGGTGATTCAAGTTGAGTGTCCTATTAGAAATATCTAGAGAATCAACGAATAGGATGTTTTGAGAATTTCGCTTTGGCCATAGATGGACATAATATACTCTCATTATAAAATATTTTAAATTGCGCGGTGTTGCCGCTTCTACCTCAAACCGGAGGCATCATCCGTTTTTTAAATGAAATGCCCTATATTTTATTAAATTTTTATATTTTTCTAAAAAATCCAAGTACTTATTGAGTTACTTTTCTCATGCCTAAATTTAACTGTTTTCGAGAAAATGGCGCTAGAACAATGACAATTTTGAACCTTTGAAGCTCGAGAAATCTCAAACGAGTTTACTTGCAACGAAATGGATTTCACTTATCTGTCTTAATATTTAATTGTCTATCTCCTGACACCAATTTCAGGTTTGGCAAGAGACGCCAAAAATGCATTTCGTTAATTTCTGACTTTAAACTCAGAATTTAGTTAAATTCCTACTTTAAACTCAGAATTTAGTTAATTTCTGACTTTAAACTAAGAATTTAGTTAAATTTTCGACTTTGAACTCAGAATTTTGTTAAATTCTGACTTTAAACTCGGAATTTAGCTAAATTCTGACTTTAAACTCAGAATTTAGTTAAATTCCGACTTTAAACTCAGAATTTTGTTAAATTCCGACTTTGAACTAAGAATTTTGTTAAATTCTGACTTTAAACTCAGAATTTTATTAAATTCTGACTTTAAACTCAGAATTTTGTTAAATTCTGACTTTAAACTCAGAATTTTGTTAAATTCTGACTTTAAACTCAGAATTTTGTTAAATTCTGACTTTAACCTCAGAATTTTGTTAAATCCCGACTTTAAACTCAGAATTAAAAAATAAAAAAAATGGTGGCCCTTTTACGCTTCCGTATGTTTGCATTAAATCTAAGATAGTAAAAATTATAGTGCGATTTATTGAGTATTGGCTCTCTAGATTTAGTATCCACTTAAAATATATTTGTTCTTCAATATAACCCCAGTATCTATAGAGCCAGTGCGATAGTACTATTGGGTTCAAATCCTGCATATCTTTAAAAACGACTTGTTCGTGTTTCGACACTCATGGATTTAATGTGTGCGTACTAAAGATAAGCCATAAAGTTGTAAAACTAAGTTTTCTAACTTAAAAATTAGAATTAAACGCATTGGATAAAATGTGGATAATCGGGATTTATTTAAACTGAAGACTCTTGTAAGATAAGGATATGCGGTTTCTAACTATGGTCGGGTTTGAGTCATTTTCGAGATAAATCCCTATTATTTAATGCGGGGATCTCAGTTACCGAAACCAAACTTGTGTAAGTGGCTCAATATTTATTTGGATAAAAACGACATACTGAAGTTAAATTAATATGAGTCTTCTAAAAACGTATACATTAATCTTTTGCCTCAAATATACCATACTTAAATAGTAATAAAAATGTATTTAAATGAATTAAGTGTTAGTGTCACAACTTAAATGATATAAGTAAAATATCAAGGGTCAAAACAATTTGAAATTTACAATGAAGACGTTGCTTTGGCGTCTTACTGCAATTTTTTTTTTTGTTTAGTTTGACATTTTAAGGCAGTTTTCAGGTCACCAAAACGAAATAGTTTAGGAATAGGTCGTCGAACTACAACTACTGAAAGAAATCTATTACTCATTACAGAAAGAGACATAGCCAAAATGATAAATACATCTTCATCGACTGTTCAGAACAGATGGATGAACATTGACAGATACACAACTATTGTCAATTTTTGTCAAATACACACAAATATCCAAGTATGAACCGATGACAAAAAGACAAGTGCCGAATATGTGTACAAGTAGGCCGTTCGCACGACATGAAAAGCATTTTTGAGTAACGATTATTTGTCAAAATAAATCTGTTTGGGTCCGATGAAAAAATATCAGTGTGGAGAAAGGCTAACGAAAAACTACAATAAAAAAATATGAATATTGAACAGAAGTAGCCGTTACTTGATAGAAATCCATTTTAACTACGTAAACGAAAACACTTGTTTTCAATTTCCACTTTATTTTACCAAAGAATACAATACATGACAATTGTTTCGCCAACACTTTGGCTTCATCAGATGTTAAATCTTGAATAAAAGTGTAATACAAGCTGTATGTTTTAAATACCTGAACTCCTTTTGCGGATATTATCCATGTCAAATATTCTGGGTTTTCCGTTATAGCCTAATAAAGATTTAACAATGGGGAACTGTTTAGGTCCTATTGATCGTTTAATAATGTGTTGTTATTTTGATGTTTGTTTATTTCTATACTTTCTAGTAAATTAAGTTTTTTACTTTTTCGTTGTACATGCAGAGTTTCAAAGTTCTCTTCGAAAGTATGGTTTTTTTTAAATGAAATGTTTAGAGTTATTGGAATTATCTTTATGCATTGTGTAACTAAATTTATGCTTATTAATTCTTTTTTTAACGTTCTGCCTGTTTGTCCAATGTAAAATTTTGAACAGGTTCCGCAATTTAACTTGTAAACACCGGATTTATTCTGTTTTTTGGTTTTCGTCTTATTGTTTTTAATATATCTACCAAGGCCAAAAACTTTGATATAAGTATGTATAAGTAAAAGTATGAAATTGAGTATTTTCTTTGAACTTATAGGATAAATTAACTGAAATGCTTTTTTTTATTGTTTCTTTTTTACTGTTTTGTCTATGAGATTTTCATGATAACCGTTGTTCACCGCTATTTGTTTTATGATATTTAACTCTTTAGTATAACTTTCATTGCTTAGAGGTATGTTGATAAGTCTATGAAATCTATGAACAAAATAGGCTGATATTTTATGTGCAAAAGGATGAGTAGAAGTATTGTGTATTGTAATGTCTCTATGAGCTGGCTTATGGAAAATTTGAAACTCATGTCTATTATTCTTAATAGTTATTGTTATGTCTTTATTAATTTAATTTAATGTCTTTATTATTTTGTAATTCAACTGTAAAATTTATATTTTTGTGTAAGTTATTTATATAATCAAAAAATGATTTTAATTGTCTGTCAGTACCAGTAAAACATGCCAATAATCATCAACATACCTATACCAATAAATGAAATTTTTACTAAGGGAAAATTGGACTTAAGGGTTTCCCATTATTAATCCTTCCTTCCTTATAGTCACATTAAACTATAATTTTGATCCAAACAGACGTCGACAAGGTCATTAACATATCCTGTTTATAAACTGGATTAACATTATTTTTGATAAGATGTTTTTTAACTCGGGAATACATTTTGAACATCAAAGGATATCAGTTTGGCGTTGCTTGGAATAGTCAAATTATTGATTTTACTTATTAAATGAAAGCTATTTTTTATACTGTATTTAGGTTTAAAATTACAAAATGTTATTAAAATGTTTATTGTTATTAGAAAAAACTACTGCTGGTGCTGAAATATAGGATACAAATGGTATAATTGGCCTATCATTTGTATGTACCTTAATGAAAGGGTATAATTTAGGGGCTTGAAGATTCATTAACGATATATATCTCTCTTGTTCGGTAAGAATGCTAAGATTTTTAACTACATTTTTAACTATTTTTGGAAAAGTTCTGTCGGATCAAAATTAATTTTTTAAAACTTGTCACAACTTCAAAAGTTAAGTGTTTTAGAAATATATTGATTTGTATTTATAGCTATAATAGTTTTTCCTTTATCTGCTCTTGTAAAAATTTTATTATGTATGTTACTTTTATTAACTATTCATTTTACTACAGAGTAATCATTAGAAATGGCCCTTAATATTATCGAATTTTTGGTTAACTATTGTATTTGATAATAATAGGTGTTTTTCAGTATTCGAAAGTTGCATATTTTGTGCTGCTCACACTCGACTTCTAGTTGTTACTAGTATAATAAATAAACAAACTCTATTTGTTTAGTAATTCCCACTAATTTATGTCCCTTTGACAGCTGTTTCGACACACTGTCCCCCGGTTGTATAAAACTTAATTGCTGTTTAGAATGTTTAACCGACTTTTTGGATTTGACAAGTTGCTTATAGAAATCTAGAAAGTCGCTGTCAAATTTGACACTCCGTTAAACATTCTAAACTTTGATCTTTTTTAAAAACCAAGACTGATACTAAAACAAGATTTTTTAATAGTAATAAAAGAGTCTACCTACCTAACCCTAGCAGATTTTAGCTATAAAGATAGCCAGTGGGAAAAATATTATGGTTTTCCTCTTATTAATTTCTAGACTTTCCAAGAAATTTAACTTGTAACTTTTATTGGCTAATCAACGTTTGAAATTCATTATTAAAATTATGATTTGTTTCTAATAAATGTTTTGCATAATTAGAATCAGCTTTTTGTTTAATATATGATGTTTTGTGTTCTTTGACACGTTTATAAAAAGATCTACCCGTTTGACCAATATATACTTATTTGCAAGAACCACATTTTAATTCATATACCCCTGATTTTTGGTTCTTATTTGAATTAGACTTCTTATTCTTAATATATCTACCTAAAGCATTATTGGTACCAAAAGCTACTTTATGATTTGACTAATTTTGTGTGTAATGTGTTAACTTAATATTGTATTTTGTATTGATATTAGGATAAACTAAATTGGATGCTTTTTTATATTGTTTTTAATTTACGATTTTGTCTATTATAGTTGCGTCATAACCATTATTAACTGCAATCTGTTTTATAATATTAAGTTCCTTGTTAAAATTTTCTGTTGACAGAGGTACATTAACTTAACGATGTACAAAACTATGAAAAGCTGCCATCTTATGTGTGAATGGGTGGTTTGATGTATTATGTATTGTTATATCTGTATAGGATGGTTTATGATAAATTTCAAAATCGTGTTTACTATTAATGTTTCTGATTTTTAAATCTAAAAAGTTTATGGACTTGTTTTGTTCTAATTCTAAAGTAAATCTTGTATTTTTATGTAGTTTATTAAAATTTACAACAGATAATCACCCTGTACGAGACAAGTTTATTTGTTGGTACAGAAACGTTGTTTCACAGACACAGAGAGACAACTTAACCTCTTTCTAAATTCTGAAAGAGGATAAGTTGCTCTCTGTGTCTGTGAAACAACGTTTCTGTACCAACAAATAAACTTGTCTCGTACAGGGTGATTATCTGTTATTTGTTTTAAGTTATCAAGAAATATTTCAGCTAAAATAGGACTTAACGGGTTACCCATTATTAAGCCTTCTTTACTTAAATAGATTGAGCCATTAAATTCAAAATAATGTTGATCAAGGTACACTGCCAACAAATCTAATATGTCATTCTTAACAATAGGGTTGACTTTGTTTTTTTAATAACCAATTATCCACTAAGTTCATAACTTCAATAGAGGGATACTGGGAAATAGGTTTTGCACATCTAAAGAAATTAAAATAGCGTTATTTGGAATTGTTATATTTTTAGTATTATTAATTAATTCAAGGCTGTTTTTTATACACTATTTAGTTACAAAAGTTACTAATAATTTCTATTAATTTGTTAGATACCCGGTGTGTTGGAGCTGTTACATACGACACTACTGGCCGAATGGGCATATTGTCTTTGTGTAACTTAATAAAAGAATATAGCTTCGGTACTTGTGGGTTTATTAACGTTAAACTGTATTTAGTTTTGTCACTAAATAAATTACTTTCTTTGATTGTATTTTTAAAAATTTTTTTAAATATATTTGTCGGACTTTATCCATTTTATTAAAGTTCTCAGGATTTAGAAAATCTATAGTTTTTTGACTGTAGTCTTCTTTTTTCAGCGCAATAACCGTTTTTCCTTTATCCGCCATAGTTAATATAATATTATTTTGTACAAATTTTTACCTAATATTTTTAACTATAATGCAATAATTTGAAAATTGACCAGCAGACAAATCTAAAAGTTCAGAAATAATTGATTTTGCTATTATGTACTTTTCCATGATATTGTCTACATTGTTAAAAGCTAGTTCATATTCAACTCCTAAGTATTCCCTACTTTTAATACTATCTCGAATCTGAAGATTATAAGTACAACCTTTTTCTAATAATTTAACTTCTGAATTTGAAAATTCAGTGTCTGTAATATTAAAAAATCGCTTAAAAAATAAATTTCTATTATTTCTATTGTTACTGTTTTTTGGAGTTTTGCTATAAGTTAGTGTATTTAATTTCCGTTGTTGACTTCATATTTCTTATTGATAATATACTCCACTTGGCACCTAGTTTCTTTATCAAAACACTCATACTCAATGTTACTCAATCGAAATAAAAATTCACTAGTTGTTCCCTATTGTTATTGTTGTGTAACATGTTAATTTTTCGAAAGAAGAATCTAATTTGTTAAAGAAAGGGTTAAGTTATAATCTTAATGTAAAAGATAATAAAAAATAATAGAGAACAATTAGGAGTTGAGTGCGAATTAGCAGCACAAAATATGCAACTTTAGAATACTGAAAAACACCTATTATCAAATACAATAGTTAACCAAAAATTCGATAATATTAAGGGCCATTTCTAATGATTACTCTGTAGTAAAATGAATAGTTAATAAAAGTAACATACATAATATAGTTTTTACAAGAGCAGATAAAGGAAAAACTATTATAGCTATAAATATAGATCAATATATTTTTAAAACACTCAACTTTTTAAGTTCTGACAAGAAAGACTGAAAAAAATAATTTTGATCCGATAGAACATTTCCAAAAACTAGTAAAGAATGTAGTTAAAGATCTTAGCATTTTTTGCAAATAGCGGTGAATAACGATTATCATGAAAATCTCATTGACAAAAGAGTAAAATAGAAACAATTTAACAGGAAGTAGTACCATCAGTTGGCATCAGATTAAAGGTGGGTTATGTAACAAATTTTACTTGTATCTTTAGCTTTAGTAATAAGAAGTCACCCTGTTATTAGTTGTTTTTGTCATATGACTTCTATAAACTATTCGAAGTACTTAATACCTTAATGACTAAAATTAACGCTAATACTAAATTTTGCTCTCTGTGTATGTGTTATTCTGTCAGTTTCAAAGAATAGTGTAACTGAAACCCCCGATATATAGATTTTTATCATGTTACAATTGCTTTATCAGATGTGGAAATAAAATAATATATTTCTACTTGTAATAGTTCTTTTGTTTTGTAAGAATTTTGTTTGATTTGTGTTAGGTGGTGTCAATTCTGAACCAAACCAGGGTTCCTATGTTGCGTCAAGCGATGTCATAGACAGTAATAGTACAAAATCAAAGGAGAAAATAGATCAAGAAAATAGGGGTGAGATTGTAGAAGGTAAGGATATTAGTAAATATTTACAAAGTAAACACGTTGAGTTGTTCATGATTGTAGTGTCCGAATTTAAATTGGCGCAACTGTATATTTGACCAAATAATTCATATACCACTATCCATGACAAAAGAAAGGATGCATAACTAGGAAAGTTCCGAGTAAAGCAATTCACCGATTTGTTTTTTATTCTTTTATTTTTGTTTAACTACATTTATTTAAAATGTGTGTTCGTTTTCTATGATATGGTTACAATATTTTTAAGTATGTTCATTCAATTTACGAAAATTCTACCACGAAAAGAACTCGATATATTCGCTGGTTTTTTAACTCCTTAGTAAAAATATAACTGAGGGTTCACTGGATTCGAAATGACAGCTAGAAAAATGTGCAAAATTTTCAAACCCACAGATAAACAGTTTTAAAAGTTGATACATATTTACATTTATAAAAAAGGAATTTGTTTTTTTGCAAGTCGCTCAAAAACTAAACATTTAAGAAATTTGGAAGACAGATTCTTAAATACTTCAATACGGCTCGACTTCCGGAACTCCATCTCTGTTATTATTAATTTTAATTTAATGTTAGAGCTCCGCGCGGCGAGGGCTAAGCCGTTACGATGTCCCAAAACCAGCCGTAACAATAAAAAAAAAATTATAGTATGTAAAAATATTGTTCCGGATTGACCGGTAAGCAGACACGTAGTTTCTGATGCTCTTGTTCAGAACACAGCTTACAGGTACTACAGGTAAAGCCTGGTTATGGCTAACAATGGTAACTAAAGTAACCTGGAACGTGTCACTGTCAACTTGTTAACACTTCGAAATCTCAAACCATAGATAAAAGAATAATATAAAACAAAATAGATAGGCAACTGTGAATGGTAATATAGATCTTTATAGCTGCAGGGCCATCTAGGGGCCTTAGTATGAATTAATGATGAAGGCTAGGAGTTTTTGAAAAATATGCTTTTTAAACTATTGGCGGGTATATTTACAATTTGAAATCAAAGTAAAATGAATAAACTCTGTTTGTCAAGTTGCAAATAAGATTTATTTTCTTTTTTAACTAAATATTTGTTATGCTTCTGAAAATTTTTATATGCATAGACTTTTATAATATCTTGACAATTCTGAGACACTTTCAGTTTTCCCTTTAGGATTTTATTAATATTTCTTATCCAATCGATATACCTTTGGGGAAAATATACTTTTTGCAATTAGGTACATAGCATTTGAAAACCATTTCGCTGAAAAAACACAACGGGCTAACACAAAACACTACATATACAAACGAAACAGCATTTGGTGTCAATGCCCTCGCTCTTCCCCGTCATATGATGTGTTCGTTCAGTATCGTGTCTATTCGTCGACGGGCAGCGCTTTGTCGACCTCTAGGGTCCTTAGTTAGAACTACTCCGTTATTGATTTCGTCTTTACATTTGAGATCCCATAGACTGTCTCAAACTAAACTGAAACAAAATTATATATAAAGCATTGGTCAGTTTGCTATAATATAGATAGGCAACTTAGTATACAAAGACGGTCCCATATTTGGCCCGCTCTAGCGTGTGTAGTGTTCAGGAAATTTTAAAAAAATTGTACAGTTTGCTCCAAATTGATACTCGTAGTACACATCTACGTATGTAAGACTTAGCAGTTCAATAAGTTGTAGTATTGTAAAATGTACAACTACAACAATGTGTTTGACTTGTTAGCCTTAATATTCGGGAAAACTTGCTTGACTGTCCTAATTCAAAGCTATGCTCATGATAAATGTGTACGCATTTTAGTTTTATTACGGTAACCAAAGAAATTTTATTAGGAAAGTGGTACTTGTTTCGATTGCTCCAAAGCCAAATTAAAAATATGATTGAAATATGGATTTTTAATTATAAAAAAGCTAAATTTTCGATTATTACAGATTGTAGTTTTTATTTTGGCATAAACTTTTTTAAATGCTAACTTAATTTTGCAATAGTAAATATACTACATACAAATACGCTGGCAGCATCAATCTGGAATATACTGTTGTAATATTGATCGATAACCGATTATCTAAAAAGAAACAATGAAATATAAAACACATACTTATACTTAAATTAATTCCTACAATTTGAATAACTCAAATTCAAAAATTTCAGAATAATGACAAGCGTGTTAACATAGTTAATGTGCTGCCCTCCAACGAACGTAGTCTGCGTAGAACGAGTATACGGGTTGCGTCATATAAGTTAGCAGTTCATCATCAAAATGTTGCCTCGAGGCGCGCTTATATAGCCTTTAGAAAAGGATGGATCGATCTAGGAAATTCCAGGATAATCTATTAAAATTCTAAATTATTAAATTTGTGCTATAAAACTGTTAACAAACATTCTTGAAAAATTCAATTTCTCTAGAGAGCTCATTGAGAATCAGTACAAACAAGAATATTGTTATAAACAGTTAATGGCATAGAAAATGGCAGCTGCTTCAGCGCAACAAATAAGTATTGATTATTTAATAAGAGGGATTGTTGAGTATTTAATTTTGGATCATAATATGCCCCTGAAGTTTGTTTTTTATTTCGATCCAGTAAAAATAATTTTCGTAGTTCATGAAACTTTAAGTTACATAGATGTGGATCATGGGAATAGTTAGGGATATGTATGTCTAGGTTAACAAGTATTGCATTATATTCCATTTCATATAATGTCTTGGGTGTTGAGTGTACAGAATAAAGATGACCCATGTCATTGCATCCTTCATAGGCAACTACCAAGGCTGGAGAGTTTGTCCTTTATCAGTAAGGATTGGTCATATTTTTAATAAATAAAACAAAATCTTTAGAAAGAATTGACCTATTATTTCAAGTTTAAGTATAGACTTGGCTCTTTAGGAACAGAGGCGTTTCTAACGCCTCCACCAAAACTGCATAATTGGGGGATGATGACATGACTTCTAAACATATTTTAATAGCTTTGTATTGGATTCGGTCTAATTTTAACAAATGAGACTTACATGCTGTGCTATAAAAAATTGTACTATCTTCTAAAATAGATCTTACCCTGTAAAAAAGCAAAGCTACTTATTGTCTTACTCCCCAGTAAAACCGTCAAATTTGCCTTAAAAGGTTAAGTCCTTTTTCGGTCTTTATTTTTATATGTTCGATATGTTCCCTCCATAATAATTTGCGGTCCATAACAACACACAAATTTTTATAAGTGTTACATACGGGAAAATTAATCTTGAATGCAGTAAGAAATATATTTTTTAATTTATTTACACTAGTTTTATAGTTCAGGTAGGTATTTTATTTTTTTGCAGAGAGTGTGAAGAATAACAACTATAGTATGCTGATTTGATGTCAACAAAGATGGCATCTGTGCGCTTATTTTCCCCAACTGAACATCGGTAGTTTTTTAAAGGATCATAGATATATGAAATATTCCACGTCATTGAAAATATTTAATAGAAACTATTTTCCATAGGAAAACCATATTTTGCAGCATACGGTAACATATATCGTCAAGTCCTGGGGCCGAATTTTCCCATTTTTTAGTTTAGTCTTTCTAGCTCTGATGATGTAAATGGCTTTTTGAGGAAATGGTTTTTACAAGATTGTTATGGGTAGGCGAAAGATTATATGCAGCAGGTGGTCACAATTTGTTTAAAAAAATTTCGACTGCATCATCAAGGGCCTCTTTAAATTTTGAATTAATTAGAGTGGCGTAATCGTTTAATCGTTTCAATATTTGACTAATTGGTGCATCTTTATTAATTTTGTTACAATAGATTTTCTATTTTTAATATAAAATATAAAATTTTTGTTTAAGTAAACGACTTATTCAAAATTTCCACTTAATTAAGTAAAAGGGTGATTTTTGTTTAATAGTGATTTACTGACTGCAGGAAAAAATGTAATCAGTCATCCACAGAGGCAGTATAGGTGTAGGCAAGAATTGTGTTATCCAAATTTCTTGCAAATAATTCTCAATTCGCTGAGGACAGTCTTCGATTTTCTGCTAGGGCAAATAATTTGACTGTAATCAACTGCCAAAAAACTCAATTCAATTAAAATTGGAAAATGGTCACAAAAATTTAGAGCTTCAATAACAGACTCGCCATCAAGATTTGAAGACGTAGAGCTCTAGAATTCTTCGTGGACGTTAAAATCCCCACAGAGTAAGAGATTTGAGAACATGGAAAAAAATTAATTCATTCCGAACAGTAACTTTTGTAGTTGGAGGTTTATAAACAGATATGAAGTGATACCATGTGTTATCTGAAATTACTTTTACGCTGAAAATTATTAATTTGGCGTCATTAATCTGTAAATTTAGCTAATGCTACGTCAGGTGGGTGGCTACATCGCGTTTTCCATCGGGTGTATCTTGTCGGATAGAATTATAACCTGATATGTTAAAATTCTTATTTTAACCATGTTTCTGAAATAAGGGCTATATCAATTATTTTATTTTGGTGTTGAAAACTTTATATTTAAAGGAAGGGATCTAGCAATCCTTTGTACTGTCCTTAACGTTCTGACGAATTTAATTCTTCAAAAGTATTGGAAACATTGTTAATTAAACTTGAAATTTTATTTTTAATATCGCTAATTTTGTTATATTAAATAGAGAATTATTATGTATGACTGAGTTAATTAGTTCGTGAGTTAAAATGGTATGTCAAAAACTAATTCTTCCCTATAAGGGTTTGGTAAAATTCAAGAATTGCTAAGAGTTTGGATATTTGAAAAAGAATTATTATTAAAATTTTCCATTTTGCGTTTTTTTGTTGATCCTTCAGTAGGCTTAACTACTGGTTGACTTAAAGAGTATATATAAGCAGTTTTAGGTTTTTGTATAAAATGTTGGTAATGTTGAGATTGCAAGGGCGGATATTATTTGTAATTATCCAAAGCCTGATACCTATTTTGAATAACTACATTAGAGAAATTTTGCGTATTTTTTATTTTAATAACTTCTACGAAAGTTTGGTTCTAGTAAGCCAATTTCTTTAAAACATATTTGTGTTTTTGGTATTACATTCTTTTGATTTCTCTTCGTGTTTATTAGACTGACAACATACCCATTTCTTTAAACAATTTCATTTTCGTCACGAGTTTCACCGCAATTTTTACACCTTTTTTCGGTTACAGTTTTGTTAGACATATCCAAATCTAAGAAAATTCAGGCACATAATTACAAGTTAAACATAAGGTACCTAAAAAAAATATATCTATCATTTGCCTATGGACATATTTTTGTTTACCATCTTAGTCTGTGATTTTACGAAACTTACGTTTTACCTAAAACATTGGGGCATTCTCATTGTATGTCTTCTAAAATATAATTTTCTTCAAAGAAGGTACCGACATTCTATACAGTACCTCCTTTTTGTACATAAAATTTAGGTATATAAGCTACTAAATTATTTGTTGATGCATTCATCCGAAATTAAACTGTTTGCGGCGTTATAATGGCT
Source organism: Kuschelorhynchus macadamiae (assembly GCA_030620095.1). Lineage (NCBI taxonomy): Eukaryota > Metazoa > Arthropoda > Insecta > Coleoptera > Curculionidae > Kuschelorhynchus > Kuschelorhynchus macadamiae. Next base: position 25,056 of record JAUTXW010005223.1, read on the forward strand.
CAGTAAAACCCTTAACTTTATTTCGGCCCAAGGCACGGGGTAATTTTATCTACATATTTTTTAATGAAAGGGTTTTCTTGTAAAAAATGCCCTACTTTAGTAATTGCATGTTTGGCAATATTCCGATCTTTCGATTTAATAAAAACCTGTTAGGGGGCATTTATTTGATGGTCTATACCTTGTATTTAAGGCATAACATTTTTCGTTAGATATACTAATATTTGGATTATCTTTTTTTGTCATGTTGAATAGATCGGCTTTCCGGTATAATATTTTTATTCAATTTTGTATCTACTGATTTATTTGCAAAAGCATTAATTACGTTTTTGAGGGGATATTGTTTGGGTTTATCTGACTTATTTGATCACATGATTTTATACTTTCTTGACCTAAATCTATTGATTGTGAGGTCTGAGAATTATTTATTGGAACAGGCTCATCCAGAGATGTATCCATCTCAATATCCTCCTGACCTGAATCCGGGTCTGGAAGATTTTTCTTATTATAGTTATCCAAATCCATTGAACTCATATATATTTAAATATATATACGATATAAATAGCAAGTTATAAGACTCTATATAGCATTAATGGCATTCGAAACTTCCGCTAAAAATTATTTTCACGACCGTAAATGATAAGCGGCCGATACCATGCACGGTTGACCGGCAACTGCGCATTAAATTAAAAATTATTAATAATAGATATACAGTTTCGGGAGTCCGGACTTTTTTATTGGACATTTCTTTATATTATAATACTTTTTTTTTAAATTTTAATTTGTTAATAACTTTCGAAATAGTTTATGTGGGGGTTCGAAATTTTTGCATATTTTTCTAGACGTCACACTGTGGTCAATTTTTCTAAATTAGTCGGAAAAAAAGATGAAAATTACTTAACTCATTTTATTTAACTCTGTATTTTTTTGTAAGTTAAGTATGTCAAAATTATCATAATAATATTAATAATAATAATAACCTAGCTCACTCCCCAGTTTTCTCACCCAAGGAATAACATACCTTAAATTTAAAAATTCGGACAATAAGGACCCTTCAAATTACCGACCTATTACGTGCCTTCCAACCCTATATCATCAAGATCAGCACAGCCACAATTACCAGGAGAATAGAACAACACCTAGCACACAAAAACATTCTAACGGAAGAACAAAAAGGGTGCAGGAAAAACCGCCGAGGATGCAAGGAGCAGCTCATTATAGACAGCGTCATCATGGAACAAACCAGGAAAAATTATAGAAACCTTCATACTGGTTACATAGATTATAAAAAAGCCTTTGATTCGATACCCCACAGTTGGCTAACCAGAATACTAGAATTATATAAAGTCAATAAAAACATCAGGCAATTTCTTACGCAAATTATGAGTACGTGGAAAACTAAAATCAACTTGAGAACACAAAAAGAGCACATCGAAACAGAAGAGATTTATCAGACGAGGTATGTTCCAGGGAGATTCACTCAGCGCTTTGTGGTTCTGCCTCTGTCTCAATCCACTCTCAAACACACTGAATAACACAAACTTCGGATTCCAAATTAAACACCAAAAAAATAACCTACACAAAATAAACTATCTCTTGTACATGGATGACATGAAATTATATGCAAGCACAAAGGCACAGCTAAAGGAACTCCTTAAAATCACAGAAACGTTTACCCTGGACATCAACATGGAATTTGGTATAAGTAAATGCAAGCTATTTCATATCAACAAGGGACAGTGGAAAGACCACCCTACGGGGGAAACAATCAACAATGAAACTATAGATAACATGCTCAAAGAAGAAACGTACAGATACCTAGGCTTCCATCAAAGCACCAAAATTAACCACACCCATATCAAATCAGAGCTCAAGACGGAATTTAAAACCAGACTCACAAAGCTACTAAAAACAAAACTGAATTCCAGAAATCTAACGAAAGCTATTAACACCTTCGCCATACCTATTCTTATGTATTCGTTTGGTATCATTAAATGGTCACACACAGACATAGAAAACATTCACATTCTTATACGCTCTGAATTCACTAAACACAGGAAGTTACATCCCAACGCATGCAAGGAAAGACTCACCATCGAGAGAAAAGAAGAAGGAAGGGGAATTATAGCTAAGAACTAACCTCCACAAGGCAATAGTAAAAGCAGACAAGAATTATACACCGCCCGACCTGTCTCAAACGAGCCACGCAGCAGACGCACACAGTCACATCCAATCACGACTAGAAAAGATGAACACCTGGTCTGAAAAAACACTTCACGGAAGACACAGATACCACATAAAGCAAGACCATATACATAAAAAGCTTTCATATACGTGGTCAAAAGAAGGGCAGCTGTTCCCTGAAACAGAAAGCTTCCTGCTTGCCATCCAGGACAAAGTCATAGCAACCAGAAACTACCGAAAGCACATCATCAAGGACACAACCATTGAAGACGAGAAGTGTAGGAGATGTCAGCAGCAGAGAGAAGCGATCGATCAAATAACGAGTGGATGTAGAATAATGGCCGGAACTGAATACACCGCGAGACACAACTCAGCAGCGAAGGTCGTTCATCAAGCATTAGCCACAATATACAAACTAACGGAGAACACAGACCCTTACTACCATTATACACCAACATCTATACTTGAAAACGAAGACTACAAGCTCTACTGGGACGTTGACATCCACACAGATAAAACAATCCCCGCAAATAGACCCGATATCACCTTTCAATCCAAAAAAGAGAAAATCAATTATTTAATTGATATGGCTGTCCACAACGACGAGAACATCCAAGCGAAATACAGTGAGAAGATCGCCAAATACACCGACTTGGCAATGGAAGTAAAAAGGCTGTGGAAACAGGAAAGAGTCATCATTGTTCCTCTCGTCATATCAGTAACAGGTCTCACCCCAACAACGTTTACACCGCGTTTGGCTCAATTAGGACTTAATACAGACATTCACAGGAACATCCAAAAATCGGTCATTTTGAAAACATGTAGCATAGTTAGATCATTTCTTAATAAACAATAGTTGTTTTTTTTTCCGTTTCCTTTTTTTTATTTTTTGTACTGACTTGGTATAATCCCGTCAGTATAAAATACAACCACAGGAATACTGTGAGACAAGAAGTCATAGTATTAATAATATAATAATAATAAATCTTATACATGGTGCTATACAAATTATAATTCAAGAAAAGTGTGCTACATTTTTATTTTATACAGGTATTGGTCGGAATAATATACATATTTTGAGAATTAAAAATCATAATAAATAATTAGTAACAGATCTTTACAGAGCGTTATAACAATAAAAATCAAGAGAATAAAACTATATTTTTTATGCCTAGAGTTTGGTCAAAGTAATAACAATTAAACATGTTTGGAAAGATCAAAGATAAGTATGTAAATACATAAAAAGAATTAGCTGAAAAACCACCAAAACTTAATTTTTAGATATTAAATACCTATAGGTACCCCTAAATTAATTGATTACCTAATATAACTAAATTATGAACAATAAACTAAAAAAAAATAATCTGAAAAACTGCTCAAACCTTATTTTCCTTAGACATTAGATACCTACTCTGATAATTAATTAAATTATGAACAGTAAGCTGAAGAGGTGGTCGGCAAATAAATAAAAAAAGAAATTACGTAATTTAAAAAAAGTAAATTTTAAATTGCCTCTGGTATATCCGGTTTTTTTAGCAGACTAAGTAATTCGCCGGATACCACAATAGCATTTTTAGATAGAAGTTTTCGAATACTTGACACAAGGGGATCCGACGATATCAAGAACATGTGGAACAGATCTTCATTTGGTCTTTGCTCTAGATATTTTTCTAGTATTGTGTTCACGATAGTGTCTATATTCTTTGTGCCTTGCCTCTTCCAAATCCTCAGAGAGTTGTCCAATTGGCAAGGAAAAAGACAATATGGCATCAGCCCCATGGATTAAAATTGTATGCACAGATGCTAGCATATAAAACCAACGATAAAGATTGACAAAATACCTTGCTGTTTCTAATGCATAGGTTCTAAACGAATCAACATCTATATCAAAACCGGAGGATAAAGCCTGAAGTAGAATTGAAAATGTATAAATTAGTTTTCGATCAACAACTGTAATTTCGCTAGATTTGTTATAATTCTCAAAACATCTACGAGCTGTGTTACCATCATTAGTACTTCCACAACCCTGTTTCACTAACTATATCTTTTTTTCTTAATTCAAAAGCAGTTTTTTCATTTTGAGAACCCCTCACCTGCCATTTTTAATGTCCAATCTATACGACAATTGGAGAATCCACTCAAAAAATCGAATATGAGCGTGTAACGTTAATAGTCCTAACTCATATGCGTTATTGTTTATTGGACGATTTAGAACTTGTATCAATGTTGTTCATATCTTTTTGACACGCTCCACAAACATAACAAGCTTGAGAAGAATAATTTTTCATTAAATTGTTTTTTTTTTCATCGACCATAGTTTTGAACAAAGCACAAGTAACAAAAATTTCTTGACCGGAAGATAATAGCACCTTTGTTGATGTTAAAGTTCTAATTTCACTTTCTACTCTAGCTACTTCTAGTTGTACTATTTCGGTTGTCTCTTTGGTAAATGCAAAACTAAAGAGTCTGCAAAATCCGGTTGATGAACTTCTTGGATTTTGCCAAATAATTTTATTTAATGAATTAGAATTATTAAAACGAAGTCGCAGAGGCGCTAACGATGTTAACAAAACATCAGAATCGGTACTATTGATATTTGTGGTAAAATTTTGTTTATATAATGAGTGCCCACCACTGCCATCTAAGCCCCACTTGCAATCAAGCTGAATAAAAGGTATTGCATCATTTGTAGATATTTAGTTTAGTGTCTGTACTAATACTTCATCTTGAACTTGTCCTAACAAACCTTGCAATCTTCCAAAATTTTTAAATATAAAGAGTAACATTGGGCTTTAGATTTTAAAACTAAATAATAGGGTGGGTAAAGATTTGCACTGCGTTCTTGGGCGCATTTTTGCATTAAAATATACTGGTGCTTTGTCATATTTGTATCGACAATTAATAGGCTTTAAGAGTTGCTTCTTTATTTACCGAATGATCAAAAATAACTTTGGCCTTTTTTAATGTATCATCTGTCAGTAGATACCACTTTATTTATAAGATTAACAACAGTTCTTTTTCCGGCTGATCTAAAACTAATTTCTGCATCCAACTCTAGTTCTTCAACAGTGTTGGATTCAACCAAATTCGCGACTTTATTTTTTTTACTCTTAAAACTACATACCGAAAAGGTTAAAAAGGTTTGTTTGTAGCCAACAAGAATATTTTTTAGCAAATTTGCTATAATTTTGGTAACACGCGTTATATTTTGACAACAAATTGCTGCAAAACTGCTTTATATGGCTCGACATTTCTTTGTCGGCTCCTTCTATTAGCATCTCTTCTTTAACGTATTGCCATATTTTATGTATTACTAAGGGACTGGTGGATTTTGAAATAAGTTTATTTAATCTTAAAAAGTCAACAACTTGTGAACGTTTAATATGAGCAGTGCGTTCTAAAAAATAATCTATACTTAACAGACGGACTTGGACGGCAAATGAAACATTAAAACTAAAATCTCATAAGACTTTTCTGTTACTTTAATTGTTTTAAAATCATTTAGTTATTTTCACAAAAAAAATCTAACCAAGTTATTTACTTATATGTAATACTTGACAAAAGAGCAATAATTGAAAGAACTTTCCAACAATAATTGCTCTTTCCATTTTAGATAGCATTAATGACGTAGTAACTTTTTACACAAAATAAACAAATTATCTTTTACTCAAACTAACAAAAATATTTAATATGTAGTTTCACAACTGTATTATGTTTCCAATCAAAGCAACATAAAATTTGCAACAGCTTGAATGTTCCTAGCAATCGTTCCAAAGCCTACTTAGGAAGTTTTTGACACCGCGTAGCCCCGTCAAATATTTTAACATATTCGTGTTAATTTTAAAATATTGATCACAGTGCGTCATTCTGGATCCAGTAAGCCCTCACTTGTATTTTTTTAGCAGTAGCAAGAATTAACCCCATTTTGAGTATGTGAAGTAGACTAAATGAACATTTTTGCCCGTTTAGTTTCCGTAGCCCAAGAGTTCGGCGCACTTCGCCATTGGATGATATAAAAATTGAGGTCTGGCAGGTCAAAAATATGTCCAAAAAATGAAAATTTTATTAGAGTATGAAATGTATAAAAAATGTTGGTTGTTTTCAATTACTTATAATGGCTGTATTTTTAGGACAAATCAATGAAAGTAGTATTTCTAGTGTAACAAATGCTATTCGAAACCTAACTGTGGGGAAAAATTTGACTGACGGGCATATCTCAAACAACAGTTTACCTGAACAGTCCCCTCGACGTCATAGTCGACAAGAGAGTAGCGGCAGCGAGAGCGACAGAAAAAAATCTAGAAATCGCAGGGATAGAAGATCTGCTGAAAAAATTAAGCTAAAAGAAAAGGAAAAGGACAAATATAAGGAAATGGACGTTGAGCGAACCAGGTATCACATCTAAATAAAGAATTACATATATATTACATATATATATATATATATATATATATATATATATATATATATATATATATATATATATATATATATATATATATATATATATATATATATAGATATATAGATATATATATATATATATATATATATATATATATATATATATATATATATATATATATATATATATATCTCCCGATTGGACCAGTCAACTTTCTTATTTTAAATAAGACATCTTGTATATATTAATTAATTTGGATTCTTATTCATTTCTAAACATTTTTTTATAACACAAACCTACCTACTAGCCATGATATTGTGCGATTTGTTTTAGACATTGTAGTAATTAAGGCGCCACATTTTCAGAACCACATCGAGTGTGGATACAAAATTTGGCAGTTGAAGCACTCATATAGTTTTACAAAATAGATGCCACATTACAGTTTTATTTTATACAGGGTGGCTTAAAAGTAGAATTGGATTAGCAGACACACAAAAATTTACTTTTAACAACTATTCGAGTAAAATATCATACTAGCACCTTTTTTTATTTTTTATTTATTAACTTTTCTGTAAAACATTCAATATTCATTTAATATAATTATACCTAAAAATGCAAAAGAGTTAAATTTGCCAATGGTTTTACAGATTAAGCACTTATTATAGCAGCTCTGGGGCTTTTCCGAATTTAACAAATAAATTCAACCTTAAAAATATCTTATTGACTGAAAACTTAGGTTCCAAAATTTTTTTTCATTTTTATTTATAGTCTTTTAAAATATATCAGTTTGTTAATTTTGACAAAATTCTACCAAATATATCCGTATATTTTTAGGATATCTATAACTCTTTTTAGATTTATGGAAAATATCAAAGCTGTAAATAATTTTAATATTACTATTATTTTTTCGATCCCATCTTACTTACTCTTGCAAGCACATAGATATATACTTTTTGTTTGTTATTTCACCAACTAGGATAAAAAACATCACTTGTCTAAAAATGTGCAATAAAAAAAAAGAGAAAATGTAATGAAATATAGTTTACTTAAATTTATTGTCTATTTATTACAATAAAAAAAATTACATAATTTTAATATAGTGGGATTTAGAGTTGATTTTATTATTCTTAAGCGACACTGTTTATTTCATAATTCTTAATGAATAAACTCCAGATTATTTATACTGTTAGTTTTGAAAACCGTAGGCCTTATTATGTTATTAATATTTTATAGTGACAATATTATGTTTTAAAAAAATATTTTTATATTTTCGCTCATTATTGCTAACAGTCACACTAGTTAAGGCAAATAAAACCAATATTTTACATATTTGAAGGGTACGACAATTAGTTGTGTGCGACATTTCAAAAATGTAATAGTGTATACCATTAAGAAATAAAACTTTTGTGTAACGAGCTTTTATTTATGATATTTTTATATTTTTCCAGATAAGAAAATACGAGATAATTATCTAGTTACCCTATAAATTTTCATTCCTATGTACACCACACTTAATGAAGGGTTAATCTCTATTTTTATAAGGGTTTTGCCTACAATTACTACAGTGTTATATTCAACCGACCAAAAGAATATTTTAGTTGTTCTGTAAGATTGATATTATATTTACAACAGGACTCGAAATGACTTTGCATTTAAAAACATCCTCTTGACACAGTACATATTTATGATTTAATAAAGGTATTTACTTATTTATGCGGTTAAAACAGCATATTAGCGTTGCTATAAACAATAGAAAATATCATATCATATATTACATATACCTTTACTTGCAACAAAATTAAATAGAAAAACTTATTACTCGTCCAATTGATATATGTAATGCCATTGCGCTTGCGAAACGGCTTGTTTCGGGTATATGCAGAGTATTAATACTTTCGCATCTGAAGGTTAATCTGTGGCAGTATCGTGGCAAGTATCTCACAAATTATCTTTCAATACCCATATCATTCAAATAAATAATCAAATTTTTGTAAGTAAAAATTGCTTTAGCCTAGTTGGCATCGCTTTCTAGCGGAATCTTTGTTGGAATTATCACATCAGGTCAATTGCCACGGCAACTGCTAATTGGTTTTCCTTTTTCGTGCCCGAAAATACTTTTATTTTTCCAACTTGTATACCTTTTACACAAATCAGACGCAGCCTTGAGTATTGATCTCATATATGATGAGGAGCAACCTCTCTTCAATTCATGACATTCTCGAGTCTGTCCAAAGAAGATATATTCGTCTGATTGATCATAACAAACATTACAAGGCAGCTTGCCTCACTAGAACATCGTGAAATTATGGGTGACCTATCTATTTTGTAGATACTACCATGGATTTTGTTCTGAAAAATGATCGTTCATTATTCCTTCCTTTGTCATTTCTGCCAGGGAGACGAGAGCATCGATCCACATGCATTCCTTCAACATCAAGCTGCAAAGGCAATGTGACTCCCACTTTATTTACTACTGTATTCCAGAGTATCCCGGTTCTGTAATGTATCCCGAAAAGGCCTTTCGCTCTTCCTCTAATCTGCAAGTCTTTAAATCCAGCATAATTAACTTTCCCCCTCTACACTTAACGCAACCACGGTACCTAGTACTTAAGACCAGGTCTAACTTGACAGTTATAGGTTTAAGATGACTTTTTAACAATTGAACAAATAATTCTTCTAAATGTCACAATTACAAAATGACAGTGACATAAGCGAAACATAACTGGCAAACTAAGAGTTTTAAGTACCGTAGCAACTATACTTATTTTAAATATTAATGTCAAAAAAACGTATCTGCATTTTTTTGCGCCTAGTAGGTCGTGGAGCCAGAAATGCTAAGGAACGATTTTTTAGTTCAGCATGTTGTAAGGAAACCTTGCATGTTGTTAAATGTTGAGCAATTAATAAATAAATATAAGCTTATTTTTTTCTTAATTTTTGTTTCTATTTCTTAGGTATAGAGAGGGAAATGGGTACTCTCCGGTTCCATATAGAGATAAGAGAGACAGCAGGAGCAGGCGACAAAGGTATAAACGATATGAGGATGATACTGACTACTACAGTGATAAAGATAAAAATCGAAGAGTTCGTGATGATAGAGACAGAGGTATTTAACTAAATATGTATTCTTTTTTGTACAGCGTTGTGTTTTATGTTCAATGTATTAAAATGTATTATTTGTTTTGATAATTATTTCCTATTATAAGCTGTGTACGTTTTTAAATGTAAGTTGATAAATATGTAACATTACCAATTTGCTTGTCTGAGATTGGCACCAGGAAATTGCGGTACTCACATTTAAAATGTTGCAATGAACTATTTAATATTCCGTATTGTGAAAGTAAAGCTTTCTTGGAGCTATGCTGATAAGCATTTTTTTGTCGAATTTTTATATTAAGGCGCTTGTTTGTGGAAATATAGAAAACTGTTCTATTAGAAATACACTATTATGCTTTCAATTAGATGGCACGTCACTACTTTGGCTACGTAATATGCGATACGTTTGAATGGTTTTACTTCTTCTTTGATATATTAGAGAGTATGAAAGAAATAGGGAGAAAAAGATGTCTTATTTTATTTGAAAAAATGCATATCTTTTTAGAGGGTTTTTTTTATGGTAGTAAGTAAGAATAATGGCCTCGATATCTTTCAAAACATTTTTAGAATCTTTTTGTCCGAGATCTCGGCTATAAAATCAGTTTTTTGATTAAATTATTCTTAGTTGAAGTTTTTTGTCTTTTATATGTCTGAAACGGGCTCTACAGGCTTCAGTTTAAAACGTAGGGAAAAATGAAGATACAAATGTTTTAAAATGGTTATCTGAACGGCCAGAATTTGTTAAAAAAATAAATAAATGAAAATTGGAAAGGAAAGGAAAAAATGAGCATCGACTTTGTTATTTTAAATTGCACAACCCGTATTATTGTTTCATTAAATGGGTCTCTTCTTGATGATCATGAATATATCAGATCTGATACCTTTATCTATAATGACAAGCAAGAAAATTTAAAAAACTGCTATAACCCCAAGTAGCCTTTTTAGTCACAAAAATGAAATCAAATTATCTGTTTAGAAGCAATTCCACACATTTTCCCTATAATTTAGAATAAGTTTCATAGAAACGCATGGGTCCATCATAAAATTAAGACACCTATATCGTACAAATTAAAAGTAAATATATCGAAACATGCAGAAACATAATTTTATACATTACAACATAACCTTATTTTGATTTAACTCGTTTTCATAAACTTGTATAGAAGAAATACAAATTTGCTAAAAAAATGGCTAAAACGAGACACCAGTTTATTCTTTACGATTTTTCAAAATACTGAAGAATTAAAGGACGTAGTGGTAAAGCGAAATAATGATTAGTTGTGTAGGTAATAGTTTACAAGAACTCGTCTATCTATTTTATCAAAAATTATGGTTGTATAATTGAAGTATATTAAATACATACTTGTGTACCAATTGTGACCAAATCTTATGTATAAAAAGACATTAGGGATAGCTTCATTGGTAGTCAAACCCAAATTGTTTATGACTACTTAATCAATCTTATGGTACTCATACTCGATGAAACTATTCTTTACATATTACCGTTGTGCGTTGCTTTTTGTTTTAATTTAAAAATTTCAGGTGAAATTTAACTTCAAAAGTAATTAGCTCGGTAATAGTCATTGTCCTAAAGACAATTGACATTTCTGCTGAACTGAAATTTTGGTTTTTATTTATTCATTGAAACTAAATCGATAACAAATTGACACATTTTTCAAAAATAGTTTTATCCATCATATATAAAAAAATATGAATTAAGAAATCATGGTTCTTAGAATTAGACCGTGTCAGAATGGAAATCACTTCCGACGTTTTTCCTTCGATTGCACTAAGCATCTTAAGGGATCTTCACTCCACCGGATCGGAACACTGAATAAGTTCAGAGATTTATTCGGATTTGTTCGCTGACCGTGACGTGAGGATCGATTTCCACGTGTTATGGTAGACTGTAAGCCGTAACTCTATTAAAATTATTAGGATGCTTGTAATTGTCAACAGATTCTTTAATTTTCCCTTTATAAAATCCCGGAACCCACGCAAGAACTTTAGTTTTCAGATACAGCAGATTGTATTATTTCTTTCTTTCTAATAAATCGTTTATGTTTCTTAAGTCTAGTGGATATGGACCTTCCAGTTTCTCCAATATGCACATAACCACAAGAACAAGAACATGAACGATGTATAAGAAAAAAGCAAATTGTACAATCCTCTGTATCTGAACACACGCATTCCACTGGACATGTCATAAATATAAAAGAATCCAAAGTTCTTGCGTCGGTTTCGAGTCTATCAACGGAAAACTTACAGGATTTATTAAACTTTATACACATCCTAAGCATTTTAATAGAGATGCGGACTACAGTGAACACCGTTATTTATACCGGGTCACGGTTAAGCGAATACAGGTCAAGTATAAAAAGCCGGTCTAAATCTGTCCCCCTAATAAAGATCCCATTTTGTAATTGCAGATCATAACTATAGCTTCAATTTTAAGTTTCCACTGGCATTTTATTCATTTTAGGTAGGAATTGAAATAATATAAATTAAATTTTTGACTAAATGGATTATTTTTTTGAAATGCCAAAATTCGAAAGCATGTCAAAAATCTGAAGCTATAATTGTAAAATATTTGTTTGCTCTTTTTATTTTTATCATTAGTGATCTGAAATTATTTTTATTATTATTGCAAACTACAGTTTATTCCAGTAAGATATCAATAAAGCCCCATAAGTGCCAATATGTTACCAACAGGTAATAGTAAACGCTGTCGTTTACGATATTCTTTCTAATGTTTTACTCCCT
>JAUTXW010005223.1:42500-126464 GCA_030620095.1 Kuschelorhynchus macadamiae
ACAACAAATAAAATATTAGTTTTAAACTTTTATTACCAGAGATATGACTTTGATTTAGTTCCTTTAAGACGGGGAAAATATATTTCAAAAGATTTCATTCGGAAATATACAGGGTGTCAAAAGCTGAGGTCAACAATAGGACCAAATGGACTAAAAATTTTGGAGAAAAAGTGATTTTTAAAAAATGTTTCTTATCAAAAAATATACTGCTGTTTACCTTGAGTCGATTAGGTTTACTCTAATTGCAATTAAAAAAAAAGTTACATAGAAAAGTTGTTTCAGGTCCATTTAGTATGTAATTCTTGGATATCTCATTAACTATTAGCAGGGACAGATATAGGAAGAGAATTTCCTGTCCTGTCCTGTTAGCAAAATCGTATCTTATTGATGGTAATATAATATACAGCTCCTTAAACTTAAACCATTTTTCTTGCCTTGAGCTTAATCATAATCGGTTTTAATATAATTAATACACATTTTATATTTTTATGTCATTAAATAAATATTTTATTTGCAAACTCTTCGGTCCCTCCCTGGCGGTTACCTATTACCAGTAGAAGAAAACTTTAGACAGGATATCTACTTGGATGTTACTAAAAGTGAATTTTTTAATGTCCCATCCCAAACCCAGAGTATAGAGTACAACTTAATTTTGTAAATGGAGTATCCTATATATATATATATATATATATATACTTGAAAAATGATTTCTTGAACCAATAAAGTATATTCTTAAAGTAGAGTTTCTTGGGTATTTGGTTCTTTAATGGAAGGTATTTAAGACATCATATAAGTGTAGAGATTCTTATATATTACCAAACGTTTCGACTAGAATCTAGTCTTCATCAGTGATACAACAATTTATTAGTTAAGTTTTTTTTTTTGAAAAGTTTAAAATATGTGTTTAGTTCGACTCAGCTAATGAAGTAATTACTTAAAAATCCTAGTGGTTTCATCGTTGTGCTCTATTAAAATAATAAACTAACATTTAACACAACATGTATATAGTTTTAAAACAAAGACGGGCACAGTATTTATAACATAGAACGGACACAGTGGTCTCATGTATTTTAAAATATAAACTGACAAGTCGAATCTCATATTATTCTTATTTCTACCTTAGCCTTTTTTTTCCTATTAAATATTGATAACGATAACATATACTGGTGGAATAATATATATATTTATTTTGATTTTAGTAGGTGGGGTATTAACTAATAACGTTGTAATACATTTTACTTAAGTTTTTTTATGTCAGATTTGTCATTTATAGAATTTTAATTTTTTTTATGCATAACATTTCTAGGAATTCCCTCTTTCGCTGATTTGGCTCAGTTTTTAAGATGTTTGTTTCTTTAAAATTAAATTTATGGGAGGTTTGGGTCTCGTGATTTGTTAGGGCTGTTTTATTGTTCTTGTCATACATGTATATATGTATGTATATATATATATATATATATATATATATATATATAAATGTATATGTATACGCCTACAGAACCTACGGAATAACACCACTTTAGAGAAGGCGCGTATTTCAAATCTGATTTCCAATGATTTGAGGTTAGCTTAGCATGTGCTTTTATAGCTCTAAAAATAGTTTTATTGATGAACCTGAGCTATCCAACGCTAACGGGACAGATGGATGTGTTAGTCCTCCAACAGCATAGGTTTTGTTAAAAAAATCCGTGTTTTAATATAGATCCACTTTTTCACATTACCTCAAAAAGAAGGTCTAACCAGGGCTAGCCAAAACGCAGTGCGTTTTTTAAAACACAACTACATACAAAATTATAAGTTTTGTTTAAAAAAAAAACTAAAAGAAGTCATCGCCTGAACGCGGATTCGAACACACATCTATTGGAACGGAAGTCGAGAACCCTACCACTGAGCCAAGAAGCTCACATTGAAAATTCAACAAAACATTACTTTATGCTCCGTCGAAATAAATGACGGACCAATAGGAAGCACATTGAACAATCTGTGTTGTTAAAAGGGACTATTATAAGAAACATGTGTTCATACCGGCACAATCATTCAGACGCCATGTTTTGTTAAGAATCAATGCTTAATTTGATAACATTGGCGGGAAAAAATAAAATTATCTTTAATTTAAATTTTTGGCTCATTTTGATCAAAAACATACACAATGTGCTGTTGGAAATCATAAAACAATATATTAACATTTGTTTTTCTTTAAATATTTCAAAAATAAAATTTACTGTAAAGTAGCAATATTTTAAATATTTAAAAATATTGATTGTTTAAAGGCGAGTGTGATTTTAAAACTATGAGTTTTATCAACTATTATATTATCAGAAATTTTTGAATGCACCGATAAGTTAGGCTCAAGTATCACCCATATTCCTATCTATTAAATATTTACTGTACTGCATATTTCTCATTTGGAGGCGTATTGGAAACAAAAATAATAATTAATATATTGTGTCCATTGTGCAACTAAATTGTTTTAAGTATAAATATATTTTGTGTCTGTAATGAGTTTTATTTTATATAAAATGGACACACAAATATAATTTTGGCCACAAACTGGATAAAAGTATGTCAATTTTGCAACCATAAAGGTAACACTATGGGAAAAAGGTGAGCTAACATTGGGCATATTTAAGTTCAGTGTTAGAAACGTAAAACAAACATAGGAAAATTATTTTGTACACAAATCAGTAACAATTTGGTGATATTAAAACCCTACTTTAGAAACATACTGGAAACTAAAGTCACATTGTGAACACATTTTAGTGAAAGTAAAGGCACCTTTGGGCACTATCTGGTATTCATTTTGATCGCCATTTCAGTCTCATTAAAGGAGGCGCGGTGTTGACAAAGTAGCGTAAAAATGTGTCGTGTCCGAAATTACGTGTCAACACTTTGCCCAATAAGTGTCTATAATTGCTCCATGGGAGTGCTTCTTCGCATAACGATATATTTATTTGAACGTTATCGCGAGGGGAAGATTTAGTATATTTTAAACTTCATTAGACATATTTATATAACTGGAATTATTTAAACTTGTTTTAGAGTTTTGCGTACGATTCGTTTAATTCAATGTATCAGCAATATCAGTACTATGAGAATTTGCGCAGGACTAACCCACAAGCCTATGCAGAAATTTACTACCGTAAATACTACCAACAACCCACAGGAAGTGGAACTTCCTTCACTGGAGAAGACAGAGCATCTGTGCATTCAGGCCGGAGCTCGGCTAACGATGAATTGCTTAAGGATAGGTAAACAGTTTTACGTGTTTATGTTTTATATTATAACATTACCATTTTCACAAAACATACATCAAATGTTGCTGTTTGTCTGACCAGGTTTATTGTGCAGCATGATTAAACCTCTATACATTATTCGGACCAGTTATGTGTTTTGAATGAAGAAATTCAAGAATGAGTTCTTATAATCATTAATCAAAGAAAATAAATTTCCATTTACGAAATCATTTGGAAGATCTTTTAAACCTTACCAGCTTTACCAGGCTTTTTTAATCTCATTTGTATGTTACCTTATTAGGTAATTTTAAGTACTGTTTTTTTTGAAATATTTTTTATTCCTTAGTTTCCTAAATCTATTGCTATGTAATGGTAACAAAAAGTTTTTAATTTTGTCTTAAATGCCTACTAGAATGTTTTTTTTTTTTAAATGTTTCTGACTATAATTTTGGTTTTGCTTAACCTAATATTATTTGGTCCTATAAAAAATTGTTAATTTATGAAATAAATTTAACCAGCTTCTATTTTTGACTTCTTACTCGCGTAAGAAATTACTTTTTTAACCTTCTTTTTTATAAATACCACTTCTAATCAGGGCCCGCTCTAGGGGGGGGCAACCCGGGCATTTGCCCGGAGCGGCTAAATTTGGGGCGGCATTTTTAGCTTGAAAACAATTTAATAAAAATAAATTAAGCGGCGATTGGGAGCCAATATAATTTTTTGTCCATTGTAAGCATTTCTAACAATCATATTTTCTTAAGATTGAAAATGTTCGCTTACAATCGCAAACATTTTGCGCGCTTGGTGGATACGCACCTTAATAAAAAAGATGAGACGTTCGGCACGCGAATAGTTTCGCAGAAAAATGCCGGTCGCAATAGCAACGGACGACGCGGTTTTTTCGGGCGTCCAATGAGATGCTAATAAGCCACCTGCACCCTTTGTGATCGATGCGTTGGTGTCTTGTACCTATTTATTACTTATTAATTTCTATTTCTAATTGTGTTTGGTGCTTGTTCGATCTGTAGGGCGCACCCTCTTTAAGTTGATGGGTCTAGTGCTAAAGTTTTTATTAATGGATTTATATGAATAATGAATAATATTATTATCTATGTATAATTAAGAACAGTTTCCGTTGCATGCGTTGTTGCCAAAATATGAATATTGTTCAGTGAATGTATTGGAAAACTTTTTCTGTTGTTTAAGGTAAGTGACAATTTTTTAGTTTAATCTCAATTTATTTACTGCGATAGAAATTTTTTAAGAAATATTTGATTGGCTGTTACGCAGTAGTTGGGATAATTTTATAAAAGTTAAAAATTAAAAAAATACTTTAACATTTTTTGTATATCACAACAAACAACAATGTCGAAAATCTACCACATAATGTTTTCCTCAAATGCTTTTCATTTTTGTATAAAATCATAACATTATGTGGTAGATTTTCGACATTGTTGTGATATACAAAAAATGTTAAAGTATTTTTTTTAATTTTTAACTTTTTTAAATATAAAATTATCCTAACTATTGCGTAACAGCCAATCAAATCTTTCTTAAAAAAGTGACAATTTTGTAATTTGATTTTTTTTTATCAAATAAATAACTGTATTATAGAATGTCTGACGCAAGGAAAAGACTATCTGGTTCTCAGTATAAAAAAAAGAGGATAGAAAAACAAACCCATCTACAAAAACAAGCTGGGGCATTGGCACATTTTTTACAAACTGGTCCAACTACGAGTAAGGTGTCAACATCGGAAAATGATGAAAATCCTGATAACGCTATGGTGAATGTAGTGGGCAAGGAGACTGAGACTAGTAACAGTAATGATGGTTCGTCGATCGAGCGCAATGAAAGTTACGATACTAACGACACTATCGAAAATAATGACCGTGTCGAAAATATATCTTCTGATCCAGGAACATGGCCTCAAATCTTGGGAGATGCAGAAAGGTTATTTTTAGTCAGGGAGGGACCAGCTAAGCGTTTAATTAATTATTCATTTTTATCCGACAATAAAGGTCGTAAATTTAGTTCTAGTTACTATTATCGAGTGTTAAAAAATGGAGAACAAGTCCTAAGAGACTGGCTTGTTTACTCTATTTCTAAAAACTCAGTTTTTTGTTTTTACTGTAAATTGTTTGGTTGTAGTTTAAGTTCACTTTCAAAAGATGGTTACAATAACTGGAAGCACCTTGGTGAAACTTTAAGAAGCCACGAAAATTCAAGCGGACATGGTAAATCTAAGCAAGCATGGATTGAACTTAGTCAGCGACTAAATTCAGGTCGCACTATAGACGCAGCCGCTCAAAGGCTAACTAATGCAGAAATAAATCATTGGTACGAGGTGCTTCTACGTATTGTTTCCATAACAAAAATGCTTTGTGAAAATTGTTTAGCCTTCCAAGGCACAACCAATAAGCTCTATGAATATAATAATGGCAATTTTTTAAAATTAATAGAGTTATTAGCAAAATTCGATCCGGTTATGGAAGAACATGTTCGTAGAGTCCTGAAACATGAAGCAGTTAAAGCAACATACCTTGGAAAAAATATTCAAAATGAAATAATTATGCTTCTTCACGATAATATAAAATCCTATATTGTAAATGCCATTAAAAAAGCAAAATATTATTCTATTATTCTAGATTGCACTCCTGATGTGAGTAAAATTGAGCAAATGACTTTAATAATTAGATATGTTTCTATAACTGTATCTGAAACGGATGTCAACATTGATGTTAATGAAAGTTTTTTGGGTTTTCTTCCAATTGAAAAGTCTACGGGTGAAGAACTGTCTAATGTAGTAATTAATGAACTAAATACTATAGGTTTAGATGTACAAAATATGAGAGGGCAAGGATATGACAATGGGGCAAATATGAGAGGTGATAAGGCGGGAGTGCAGACTAGAATTAGAAATATAAATCCTAGGGCATTTTTTGTACCTTGCAGTAATCACATATTAAATTTGGTAGTAAATGACATGGCTAAGTCATCACTAGAGGCTGCAAATTTTTTTAACATGGTTCAAAAAATATATGTTTTTTTTTCAGCGTCAACTCTACGATGGTCAATTCTTTTAAAGCATGTAAAAGGATTAACTTTAAAGCCTTTAAGTGACACCAGATGGGAGAGTAGAGTAGACGCTTTAAAACCATTAAGGTATCAAATTGGTGACATATACGATGCTCTTTTAAATATTTATGAACATGCAGATATTGACAACTTAGTAAAAGTGGAAGCTTCTGGTCTATTAAATTGCCTTAAAGACTTTAAATTTTTGTGTTCGGTAATTATTTGGTATCAAATCTTAAATCAAATAAACCCTATCAGCAAACTGATGCAATCTAAGGAATATGATATATCATTAGCTATAAGTCTTATTAAAAATTGTCATTCTTTTTTTGTTAATCTAAGAACCGACGAATCCTTTAATAATGTCCTAATTGATGCAAAAGAACTGGCTAACGAAATCGACGCAGAGACTAATTTTAACTTAACATTACAAAAAGACATCGGGTTAGAAGAAGAAAAACTCAGTTTCCCTACGAAAATAGAGATGAAGTGCTCGAAGATCCTAAAGAAAAATATAAAGTAGATTTTTTTTTCTTTACAATTGATCAAGCAATTAATTCATTAGACACCCGTTTTAAACTCCTAAGTGACTATAGTAAATATTTTGAGTTTCTGTATGACATCTATAATTTAAAAAATATGTCAAAAGAAGATTTATTATCCCATTGTAAAGATTTAGAAAATATTTTAACTTCTCGAGATTCATCTGATTTAAATGGAAATGAATTGGCCGATGAGATACCCGTCGTGTTTAATCTTCTAGGAAAAAAAGAAAGCTCTGCGGAAGTGCTCAAATTTATTACAAATTTAAACCTCGCACCAAACCTTAATATCGCATTACGGATTTTATTAACAATACCAATTAGTGTTGCTAGTGGAGAAAGGAGTTTCTCCAAACTTAAATTAATTAAAAATTTTTTAAGGTCGACATCAACACAACCTCGACTGAATGGCTTAGCTATGATATCTATTGAGCATGTTATAGCTGAGAAATTAGATTTAAAGGATGTAATTAGAAATTTTGCGGAGTTGAAAGTTCGCAAAAAAGTGTTTTTTTAATTATATTTAAGTTTTAACTCTTTTGTGATTTGTTTTGATTTTGAATATAATAAAATTTTTTGTGCAGATTTACCTAAAAATCTAAATTAATCAAATACCCTCATTCATCTCCTTTACTCCTGGGCTGGACTCCCAAATAAATTTTTGGGGCGGCAAATCTTATTTTTGCCCATATTGACCGAAAAGCTAGAGCGGGCCCTGCTTATAATTAAATGAAATAGTTTTAAAATGAAATACCTAACGTTATGTCAAAAATAATCATGTGCCATAAGGGCCATATTTTGAATTGTTTTACGTATGTTCAGAAATATATATTATTAGATTTTACTTTTGATTTATGGTAAGGGTACTGCAAAGATTATAATTATTTTACTCTTCTTCAAAAATGTATGCAACAAAATGGGTTAAAAACAAGTTATAGGAAATGTTTAATATTTTTTTCACCTACGCCTAGTTCTGGTGAATACGCGACTTATCAAATATACGTAAAATCGGTATTGTTTTTATGAAAAACAATAATTTTAATCAGTTATAATGAACTCTGCCCTCTAGCGGCATATTAGGGAAAGTCAGGTTTAGACGAAATTGTAATAGGCTTTTAGCCAAGTCAAGAGTTATATTGCTTTATTTTAAAATTGTATGTAAATTCAGATGCGATCATCTTCCTTCTTCCTTTAATTAAGGGTTAATAGATAATGTATAAACTTACAATAAAATTTATCCTAAGTTTGATAAAAGATAATTTGGACATACATTAATTATTAAACATTTAGTCAAGAAAAATAAATTTTTAATTTTTGTAGTTCCGATTACTCTCTCTAGCGGCAAATTTTCTAGAAATTTCTTTTTTTTTCTCACTTTTGTTTAAATTGTTTTGTACAGTTTACTTTAGTGAAATGTTATGATTTATTCTTAATACACCGTATTACTCTTATTTTTCCTATATACCTTAATCGTCAGGTATTACGATAGAAAAACTATATGCCGGTTAGGCAAGCAGCAATAGAACTAATTATGAAATTTCACATATGCTTGTTTTTTTTTCTGATGTTTTATTTACACTTCACGCTATATTTAAATATTCAACCCATTTGGTTTTAAGCTTATTTGTGCATTGTTTAGGTATACAAGACAAAGTTTTTATAACCAGTCAAACTACTATGGACAGACACATTCGATATCAGGCCATTCGGGCTTTGATACTTCTAGGTGAGCTCCGAAAGCTAACATTTTTAAAGGTTCAGTCTCAGCACCTATCTATTTAAAATTATTTGGTAGTGACCAATATCTTACATATTATGACATTTACCTACTGTATGTACTTCTTTATACGTGATTGCATTTAAACGCCTAACGGTAGCTTCTTTTAGAATTTATTTTAGAGCATATGTGACCATATCATTAATATTAATATTTATAGATTATTTACAATACGCACACTCGAAAAATCATGCATCTTATTTGACCATATGCATGACTGAGTACTTTCGGCAACCGTCTCCAGGTGAAATGTCACGGGCCATTACTATCAGAAAATTTTTCGTTTTCTTGTGACCGGTTGCATATATTTAGACAGAAAAAACGGTTCTTTTCCTCATTTGCCGAAGTGACAAGTGAACAAGGAAGAACTGCTACCATAAAAGGGGGGCCCTCCCAACCTGACAATCAGTACAGCTTAAGGCAAGAGTGCCTTCTCTTTTTTGTGCGTTTTTCTTTAACCTATTTAAGTATTTTTACACCTAAAATACCATCCAGTAATTATATGAGTTTCCGCATCATTTTGGTTCTTCGAGCTGGATTTGAATTAGTATTTAAATTATCTAAATCTTGATCGCCGGTTAAGAATACTTTGTTTTAAATTTTTTGTCTTTTCAGCTGACCGTCCTAATGTATACATTCGGCGCATGGTTTTGTCGCTGAAAACTTGTGTACGAATTTGTACCGGTACTTGCTTTACTATAGGGAATATATTTAGAGATTTAATGTTTATTTAAGTAGCATTTAAAAGGATACTCTGTCGTTTTAAATCAATAATATTATCGGTTTGTCATTTAATTTAATTCGACTGAAGAGTTAAAATATATTTCGTTTTATATTATAGCAAGTACTTAAATTTTGCTTTTTTTTATAGCTAGATTCCAGAAAGTTTTGAATGTTTAATAATCCAAATAATGTTTTAAAGATAATTTATTAAATTAATTAATTTTCTCTCGCCAAAAGTTGTCAACAATTTTAATTTATCATGTCGGATAAAATTAAAACAGCATATAATAGGTTAAAAGAGATATAGGTCGTCTTGAGACCGTCGGCGAGAGTTCAAGCCATAATTAAATTATTTTTTTAATTGCAGAAGATAATTATACTACCTACGGCTCATTACGAGTTGCTGCTGATAAGGCGTTTTATGGCGCAAAAACGATGGAACATGAAATTTTAATAAGCCACACAAATGCGAATTCTTCTGTGTATAATTCTATTATATGTATGACACCGAAATTAACAGCGAGATTGTCAAAAATATTTTTGCCATTAGAAACATTAAGAAAAAGTCGGGTTTTAGCTACCAGGTGTTTTACATTTATGTCAAAAATTTCCAAGGAAATATTTTCTTTTGCGAAACATCATAATTTATATACAACTTGTCTTCCTTTCCAACTAGATGTAGGGTTTGTAGAGTAACTCATCATACATTATTACATGTAGACAAAAATTCGGAGGTATTTTTCCCTGCCGAAAATCAGTCTACTACAGATCCAACGTAGCCAGATATCTTCGCAATGTCAAATATCTACTCAAATAATCCTGCCATTAGTGCTATGACAAGTACAGTAATTACCCCTCAATCTTTACTTTTTTCTACAACTATTATAGAAGTCAAGGTTAGTCAAGATAGTTTTTAAAAAAATCCGATTTCTTTTCGATACTGCTAGTATGGCCAACTTTACCTCTGGAAAATGTGTGAACAGACTTGTATCACCTCGGTATCGATCTTTTATTCCAGTTGAGCGACTGGAAGATATATCAGCTCGATCCAATAACGGAATAACCCATTGTATTATAAAACCTTGTGGCTAGTCAAATCCTACGTTTTCTTTTAATGCTGCTATTTTACCAGAAACAAAAACATTCGGATCAGTCAAAAATTAATGTCTACCCTTCACAGTGCGCACATATTCCCTACCGAAATTTGGCAGATTCATTTTATGTTCCCACCGATCGATATGCTAATTGTTGCATAATTATAGCACTAGTTTTAGGTTCTGGTCGTGTCTCTGGTCAACTTACTGCTCTAGAAACCATATTTGGCTACATTCTTAAAGGACGCCTGTGCTGACTTGTCACCCTTCACAGTGCTTACTTATTCGCTATCTAAAATTGGCAGACAATTCCTTTCATATTCCCGGACTGATCGATATGCTGACTGGTGTAGAATTAGTAGCACTAGTTCTGGTCGGGTCGCGTCTCTCCTCAACCTTCTGGTCTAAAATCCATCTAAATTTTTCAAGGTCTGGTATGCTGATTTGTCCAAGTCTCCTACACTTTTATTCAATTGTCATACATCTTTAGATACCCATCTTGATTTTCAGCATAAGATTTTTTGGGAAAATGAACATATCCCTAAAATCTCTTCTTTGTCCCATGACAACAAAATTTTAAATCTCTTGCTTGCCAGCGGGTGGCCGAGACCGTAAAGCTTTAGATTTATATCTGAGTTGATCTGGCGGGCCTGGGTTCGAATCTTCGGTTGATGCACCACTTTCAAATCTGCAGCCAATATTAGTGGTAATAAAATCCTTGTGAAATGTATCTACTTCATACGCTGATTGATGCCTAATGTGGGTGGCTAGGGGTTGTTGATATAGATTCACACTTGTCTGTCGGGGATCAAGAGTAACCGAGGACCGTGGTTCGGAGCCCACGTTAAGCTGTAGGTCCCATCCAGATTGGTCAATCCCATGACGGAAAGGAGACGTTAAAACAAGCTCTTTACTTAGAGAGATTTTTGTTGGTCGCTTTTGTGTGCCTTGTCGTTCTAGAACAAAAACCCCACGTTTGACGATACATATTTCCAAGCTTATCTTTGAGAAGCGATTATCTAAAATCTTGATACCAGACAAAAATACTTGTATTTTCTGCGGGTTTACCAGGATAGCGGACATATGTCTCTTGTTGCGAAGCCCGATTACAAATCACCTAAAGTATATTATATTCCTCATCATTGTGTCAGAATTGTTAGAAAAAGTGAAACAACAAAGATAATTCACATTAAAGATCCCGAATCATTAAAGAAATTGTAAAGTGTTATTTTCTTGGGCCTTTTTCTGGAATTTTTACTTTCAATTTTCATTCAATTTAACAATATATGCTATATACAATGATTGATACAAGTCTGCATATTTTTTACCAAAACGTGAGAGGTCTAAGGACCAAAACTAATGAGTTCTATCAAAGTGTGATTGCCAGCGATTATGATATAATTGGAATCACTGAAACTTGGCTCAACCAAACGATCCTGAATAGTGAATTATTTACATCAAGATATAATGTTTTCCGCCGCGATAGACATACATCAAGTTCCACAAAAAAAGATGGTGGCGGATCCTTAAGGGCTGTAAAAAATACTGTTCCTGTAAAATATCACCCGGAGCTCGCTTGTGATGCGGAGGACATTTGGATTTCAGTGATGGATAATAACTCTGGACAAGTATTCATTTGTTGTGTTTATTTACCTGGTCAGGACGAATACGCCCGATGTTGTTTTTCGTCGTCGTTAAATGCTAAGTGGACTAAATTACAAAACCATAAAGTGCTTATCATGGATGATTTTAATATGCCTGTAGTACAATGGGTAGATATACCTTGTGAACCTTTCTTACAACCAACGAATGTTGATAAAGCCTCGTCAGATGTCATAGATCTACTAAATTTTTGTGAGTTTATGCAGTTTAATAATATAGGAATCTAAGTAGAATTTTAGATCTAATTTTGTGTAATAGAAAATGCATAACTAGTTTAAGTAAAAGTAATAACCCACTAATAACTCCAGAGGATCCTTCTCATGCTGCATTAGAATTCTTTATTTCAATTTATTATACAAGGCCTTTAAATAACTGTTGTGAGCCGAAATATATTTTTTATAAAGCACCATACTCGGTTATAAATAATGAACTAAGTAATTCTAATTGGAATAATTTGTTGTCTAAACAAAACCTTGATAGTTCTCTGGATACATTTATAATGGTGTGTATGGTGCCATAGAAAAACATGTCCATTCAGAAAAGTGGTCGGTTTCCAATATATTTCAAACAAACTGCTATTAAACTAATAAAAGAAAAGAATAGAGTACATAAAAGGTGGAAAAAATTTAATGCTCAGGATTTTTATAATTTATACCGAGAGTTAAGAGCTAGATCCAAACAGCTAATTAAAAATGATTATCAGAGTTTTATAAATTATACTGAACATAACATATCGCAAAATAGTAAGCAACATCAATTCCTGCCACTATGACCTACAACAATAAAACCATTGAAGGTGGGCAAAATATTTGTTCATCCTTTAAAGAACATTTCTCTAGTATTTACAAAAAACAACAAACTAATAATATAACATCAGTAAAAGATTGAAATCACAATAATTGGGATTTCTGTTCGATTTACTTAAGTAGGGAAAAAATCTTAGAGCTTTTACGTTCCTTAGATGTAAATAAGGGCCCAGGCCCAGATATGCTTACACCCTTATTCTTAAAAAACTGTGCCTGTTCTCTCTGTGAACATTTGTATATTTTATATAATAAATCGCTACACTCTGGATATATTCGCTCAAAATGGAAAGAATCATATATCATTCCAATCTTTAAAGGTGGAATGAACTCAGATATCAAAAACTATAGGCCCATTAGTAAATTAAATATTCTTGCAAAAATCCAGAAAAATTTGTTTATGAGCTAATTTTTTGCGAAGTTAAAGGAAAAATTATTGAGGAACAACATGGTTTCTTTCCAAAAAGGTTAGTAGAGTCAAACTTACTATGCTTTTCTGAATTTGTAACAGATGCCTTGGACTCCCAGCGACAGGTTGATGTGATTTATACAGATCTTAGCAAAGCATTTGACAGCCTTGATCAAAACATTTTAATAACAATACTTTATGAAATAATTTCATCGGAGTGGGTGTCATCCTATATCACTGAAAGATATTCTAGAATATCGGTCCTGGGTCATAAATCTGACTCATTTTTGTTATCCTTAGGAGTGCCACAAGGAAGCCATCTAGGTCCTTTATTTTTCAACATCTTTATTAATCGTGTTAAGTCCTGCTTTTTCCACTGTAGATTTTTGGTTTACGCAAATGATATTAAACTTTTTAAAGTTATTAAATCGGTTGAGGACTGTGAATTATTTCAGGAAGATTTATTGCGGTTTTGTACATTCTGTGATAACAATAGTTTAATCTTAAATGTCGAGAAATGCTATAAAATCTCATGTACAAAAAATAAAAATATATTTGATTTTAATTATACTTTAAATAATAAAATTATTAGGGTTGTTAATGAAGTGAGGGATTTGGGGGTTTTAATGGACAACAAGTGGTCTTTTAATCCGCATATTGATCAAATGATTCACTCTGCACTTAAGATGCTGGGATTTATAAAACGCAATTATAAAGATTTTAGAAGCCCTAAGGCACTCTCAACACTATATTATGCATTTATTTATAGTAAATTACAGTTTGCCGCGCCCGTGTGGTCTCCAGGATATAATGTTCATATTGAACGAATTGAACGAGTACAAAAAAAGTTCTTAAAATTCTTATCATTTAAATTTAACATCCCCATAGTTAATCATAATTACTCAGAAATTCAACAACAATTTAGGATACTTCCTCTGCAACAACGTAGAGTAATGTCAGATTTCGTAATATTATTTAAGTTGATAAACCACTTTTTGGATGTTCCACAATTGCTCTTAAAAATAAAATTTAATGCACCGATTAGGCAGTTTCGAGATCAAAATCCTTTTATAGTCCCATATAAAAGAACAAACCTGGGTTATAACTCTCCGATGTGTCGCATTATGCGAAACTTTAATGAATACAATTTACAATCTATAGATTTATACAGTATGTCCTTATCATTATTTAGGAAAAGAATTAAGGTGTTTTTAAGTGGTTATGTAGAAACTTGAAACATTGGACTTTGGTGGTATCTGTGATGCGTTTAAGAATTAAAAATAATTTTTTCTCTCTACTATCAAAACAATATTTTTTTTTCTTTTGTTAAAATTGGGTAATTTAGTATAAGCTAATATTTGTTTACTAAGATTTTAGTATTCAGCGGATACTGTAGTAGAACAGTGGTTCTGTTTGTATCCCAAATGTCAATAAATAAATAAATAAATAAGGAATGAGAAGCAGAAATTTTAGACAAAATGGAAAGTAATAACCTCTTACCGAAACCTTTTTGAACACTTGCCCTTTTCATTCAGTAGAATATTCACAAAACGCACACATTTGGTATATCACTTTAAGAAATCGGAAAGTCATGCATCTCACTCTACCATATGCATTAATTACCGGCAACCGTCTCTGGGTAGTGTCGATTACTATCGGACATTTTATTATTTTCTTTTGCCCAGTTTTATATATTCAGGACAGGAAAAAAAGTTGTTTTTCTCATCTGCAAACTTTAATGTGACAAGTGAACAAGGAAGAACTACTACCACAAAAGGAGGGCCCTCCTAACCTGACAACCAGTAAACTCGTTTAACTATTTTCTACAAAATACAGTCCACTGATTACATACGTTTTCGCATCAGGATATTTTTTTGTAAATCGGATAGAGGTACAATATTGACATGTTAAATTGTAGACCATACATATCGTACTGTTTTATTTATAAAATGAGTGTGACAAAAAATCTATTCTTGCCGTTCGGGCTTTTAAGCACCGCAGTGAAGTTTTTTTGTAATCAGGAGCGTGTGGTAAGGACGAGATAACCATATAAGTTTAAGAACTTTAAATTAGTTTTAATCGTCAACTAGTATAAAATTGAAGAAAGGGTATTATTATGCAAATTTTGGTATTGTTTTACATAGATTATACATATTTTATGATTTATTTTTAATAACCACAATAATGAAATGCGGAACTTTAGCTGGTGGGTATTTTGTAGTTTGTAATGTTGTTGATACCATTTAGTATAGGACAATAAAACTTTAAACAATAACGTTTTATTGCCCTATACTAAATATATCAACAACATTATAAAATAACCACCATCTAAATAATGTTTCGCGAATTGTATATTTTTGAGTTTAACACGGAAAATCACATTTGTATAGTCCTTAAGATGACCTCATAGTGGTCGAAACGTCGAATAATTACAACAATCTATGTGTGTTTTATTGACCTCCATGAATGAAATAGTACCAACATACTGACTGTACAAAAATTTTGATACCTACAATTTAGTGAGTAATAAACTCGTCATCTGCTAAGAATAATTAAAATTTTGTAACTATAATTAAAGCCGAATATCTTTGGTTTATATAAAGTAAATTTAATGTAGTTTTTTATAAAAATTATTTTAGGCCCTGGTTTAAGTATAAATAACACAATAATCTATTCAATATGACATTTAAATTGTTCCCAGAGACTGATCAGAAGTTTATTAGATTTTTTTGATATTAATAACATACATTTTCTGATTTACTTTGCACTATGCATAAAATATTTATATGTATTTTTCTCTACCTTCTTCGAACACACACAACAAAAATGAAAATATTGTGTCATGAATAATAGTTTTAGTACAGTGTATGTCAATAAATTGAGAAGAACAATAACATTTTGGCTTATTTGTGAAAAGAGACCTTAGGGCTCAAATAGTCCAAATTTTTGCACACACGCTCCATAGTGGCCAAGAAATTTCACAAAAAATATTAAAATTATCTTAAAAACTCGGAGAAATCGTGGAAAACTAGTGTCTCTGCATGTTTGCAACACCGCTTTGTTCTCTTTGCTGCCCTACAAAGTTTTGTAAATTTGTGTATAAAGTTGTGTACCTTTGCTTACCCTACAATTGAGAAATATGAAGATGTTTTGCACGTATTTTAACAGCGTTAAATAAATTAAAAAGCAGAGTTCTTAAATAAATGTTGATTCATTTGCGTTATGTATTTTAATGAAATATATATTACAAAGATTAAAATGCAGTATTACCACGACTTTAAAAATTAATTTTAATATTTTCAAGAAATAAGATAATAATAAAGATGTTAGATAATATTGCAATTAACCATATCAAATAGATGTGATAGACTAAACAGGTAATAACATCAAGTTATGGTTGCGTTTAAATCAAAATTATTTCGTCAATGAGGTAGTTTTTAATAAAATTATTTTGAAACATACGTGTTATGAAAAAAGCGAGACTTTTTAAAATGGGGTGTTCCGTTCATTATTTCTATTTTCAATTATTCGTGAAAAATCAAACCCAATATATTAAGGGTTTCTCATTTCTAACGTATAACATTTTCTTCAAATTACTTCTGTGAAATTTTCAACTGAACGTGAAGGAGGTAATACATATACATAAACATTATAAACTAGTCAAAAATTGTATGTGGGCACTAAAGTATTATCTACTTTTTAAAACTCTGTAGTTAGCTTAAAAACTGACGGATGTGTATTGTTAAATAATTTCTTCGCCGATGAGATATACATATATAGATTAGAAATTCGAAACCTTATGTACAAGGTGTTAAACAAGTATCTCACGAAATTGTTAAAATTTTAATAAATACCGAAAATTAATATTTTTGTAGTTATGAGATACTTTTCAACTAGATATTTTTGTTGTTTTTGAGTTTCATTTCTAAATAATAAATAAAGTAGTCATATTCTGACAGAATAAATTATGTATGAGCGTTCTTCAAATTTCAGGCTGAGAAACCCTAAATTCTGCACTTTTTTAATTTAACGCATACAGTAGTCATTTCTAAAAAAAAATTAATATATAGTAAAATACTCTTCTTATTTTAATATTAGATGCAGAATGTTTAAAAATGAATTTTTGCTTATTTAGGCTACTAAACCCTGATAAAATTTAATCTGTCGGCCCTTTCTTTTTCGATCCACTTATAACCACCTTTTTACCAGGATAAAGTATTAATACAATGTTGCCTCTTTCTTTTAAAGAAGCAGTAACTAACTTCATATTTCTAATTAACTTTACAATGACTTATTACCCTCGAAGCAATTTTGTTTGTTGGAAAAAAATTATTTACTTTTTGTCAGTCTAGTACAAGACGAATGGAAAATACTATATTACTTACTCAGAACAATACTAATTTTTTTTGAAAAAGAAAAGCTGTGCCGCAAAATATATAAACACCTGCCAATACAAATGTCATCTTTACAATTAATTAATTGAAAAGAAAATTGAGCGACTTACTTACGAAAAAGCTTATTAAACTTATAATGAACTCGGTTTTTGTAACTTCATTCAGTTTTGAAATATCTTAGTATAGTGAATTAGAAAGTATTTATAGTTTAATTATGAAACTTTTTGAAGTTTAATTTAAAAAAAATTAAAAATTAAGGTTTTATGCGACGTCAAAGCAGCGCAATCATTCATATATTTCAGCTGAGAAATACGGATGCGTTGGCTCATGCTTTGCTAGAAGATTGGGAGCAACCGTTTATCAATAAATCACCGTTTATAATAAACTAGATAGCATCTCTTGAATATTTGGTACTTTAGAATACTAACAACGGAATAATCCAGACATCAAAGGTTTACCATACAAATAGACAAGAAATAAACTAAGACAGAATACCTTTATAAGTTTTAATTTTTTGTTATTTATAAAACAGTCTGGCAGTTGTGACACGCTTTATATAAAGAGAATGGTTATTTTAGTCAGGATGATGTCGTCCGAGTATTTTAAAAATATTACATACATTAAAATGTTTTTTTTTCTAATTAGATGTTGAAGCAGATTTAAAGTTCTGTGAAACGCAGTAAAATAACCGTTTTAATTAGTAAGATATTGGTCCTTTAATTATGTTTCTGTGATATGCTGATTTTACTTTTTAAGGATGTTTGCTAATATGTACAGCGTATTATAAAAAAACCTATTATTTTTAAAATTGTTTCTATTTAGAATATAACAGATCATAGATCATTATTTATTCGATTGAATGATTTTGGATCTGCTAAGTCAGCTTATAATCTACGTTATTATACATATATTACAATTTAGTAGACATCCTTTTGTAAATAGATAAGAGATTTATTAAATAAAATAAATTAATTTGTTCTGTAGACATAATAACGCTGAGGTAGGGTTGATGATATCTTGTAATATTAAAGGCCAGAAATTGTATAAGTATTTATCATTTTTGGTATTTGGATTGGTTCTACTTATATTACATATGTTTGCATGGTGGCGGTGAAGTATTGGAGCATGAGCTTGTGTATCGTTAACTGTTTTAACTACATAGTTTGTTAGTTCTTAATATCCACTTGCAAGGAAAATAGTATACAACAATTTTTCTTAATTCCACATTATGCTAATAAGGAAATTACACTTAATAATTAACCATTATTTTTGAAGTTATCTGGTTTCTCTTCGAATTTATTTGGAGAATATTACTCAATTTATTAGTAAAGAAGAAAACAAAAATAACATACCTTTTACGAAAATGTTGATGAATATAAGTGAGAAAGATATAGTCATATCACTTAGCATAGAAATCAGTGTTGCGTCAAATAGTTTCTCTTTCACTATACCATTAGAAGTAGAATCAATTTGATATCATACTCATTTCTTCCTCGTTGAAAGTAAATAAATATGTTTTTTATTTTTTTTTTGATTGAGGGAATCTCTCTCTAAGCTTACATTTTGATTACATAACTTTAAATAAATTATAGCAATAAACAACTTAAAAAACATATTTAACATGATTAATAACATATTTTAATCTTGACCATTGATACAAGATTTCACTAAGATAGAATTTTTAACATGCAAGTTCAGAAACAGTGATAAAAACAAAAACTTCTTTTCTTTTTTTAGGGAAAACTGTAATAATTCTATATTACAAGGAGTGTACAGTCGAGAATTTGCTGTTGCTAAATCTGGCGTTCTAATATAGGAACTCTTAATTCACGAGTTTTTATTATCCTAAATGTTAGGTTATATTTTCAAATTAAAGGTTTTTGCAAGTTGTTAAAAACATTGGTCCACCTTTCATAATAATTAGTTATTATGCCAGTTATTTCCTTTAAGACCGTGTTTGCTTCTTAAGCATACTTTTCTTCATGCTGTAGTAGATTTATAATTGTAATCTAATGAAAATATATTACTTGTGGCGTTGAAATATGTATTTTAAAAATTTGATATACATATAATAGATTTTAAACACTTCACCCATCATCCTTACTATCTAATCTATATCCTCATAACTGCATTTTGGATATATCATTATACATTTTTTTAAAAAAAAATTTTAATAAACTACTTAACTATTTTTCAGCATTGGCTACAATAGAACTCTAGATCAGACTGATAACTCTTTGGTCTATGAGGACCAAGAAAGAGATTCCGAAAGAATAATCCCTCCAAAATTTCCATCCGCTCATGTTAAAGCTTCTATTAGCTCTGGGAAGTTATTGCGGATTCTTCCTGGTTATCCTATGGATGGGCAAAATCCCTTTGTTGACCTATGTACTTTAGAAACCTTTTTAGAAAATGATTCGGATTATACTGAACTTACTTCTTTCCCTGGGCCATTAATTAACGGTGTGACGCATAAAAAACAAATAACAGAATATTGTGACAACAAAGTAAAGGAAGCCTACAGTAGAGATATTGCTGATGTGGAATCTTATGTCCTAATATGGGAGCTACTAATTTTGCTTATAAGACAAAACGGGGTAAGTTTAATTTAAGTTTAGCTAATCCGAATAAAACTCGTAATTTTCCTCATTCTAATTAAATTTTAGATTTATTTTTTTATTTTAAGTTTTTTTAAACTTAAGCAGAAACATGTTGTTTGGTATTTCGCTTCTTTGATATTATTTGTTTTTTATGCTACTATTTTTTTATACATTATAGACTAAGTCAACTAAATATTACTAAGTATTGGTAGAAGGTTCGTATGTATTGCACAATTTAAAAATATTCTGCAGTCAATGACAAATGGGAGGTCTCAACCGTTACAACCTCAGTCTTATTTCTTGGGAATTGTTTAATTGTGTTTACAATAGTTGTTACATAGATTACCACTACATATAGGACAGGGGGGGAATTCATTTATTAACGCGTTCGCTGCTATGACCTCGTTTTTTAAACAGGATGGGCTGCGTTGCCAAACGTATTTTTTTCTCTGAAAACAATGTTGGCATTTAACTTTATATGTATATTTTTTATATGTCATAAAGTATTAAATTAACATTTTGTTGGCAAATATACTGAATCTGTCAACATACCTTAATTTGACTTATTTAATGATCACACAGTTTATTGATCATTTTCGATTTAACATCTTATACTTAGGTATAGTGTGTCACAACAAACTTAAAAACTTTTAAATTAAAGGTTGATTGATACGATCCAGGGCTACGAATAGAGGAAACGAAGGAAGGAGCATATTAGAATTTTATAGCTCTCCTATATGGTTATTGCAAATGGCGTATCTAAAGTGTCCCGTCATCACTGGCATTGTAAATTGAGCAAAATTTTTTATCTAAAAACCAAAAATTAGTTAACTTTATAAGTAATTATATTATTATATATACTTTATAAGTAATTATATATTGTTGATCGCTCGGTGTTAGGTGAGCAAATTATAATAAGTCTGCTGCTAATAGTAAACCTGAGTCGAAACATATACTGGTAATTATATGTTTCGTAAATCCCATAACACCAATTCCAAATCATTCCCTGTAAGTCGAATTCAGCTAGAGGTCTGCTGGTGTACGCAGACATAGGGGGTGGGTATAAAAATGAAATTCTAAAAAATAATGACACTCTTAAAAGATGCCTAAATTTTTCAATCTTCATTTCAAAAATGCTGTAGACCAAAATGTATATGTATATAATATTACCTATTTCGGAAAACCTTAAATATATGCTAATACATATCATATTAAATATTTTACACTTTTTAGGAAACAAAAAAATTATGAACACAGAGTTTTCTTTAATATTGTTAAATAAATTTTATATATTATTAATGTAACTTTACCTTAAAAGTGATTTTTTGTGTATTTTCTTCCCATGTATAAAGTTATGTAGTTCTTGTTTTGGAAAATCAAAACTAACCACTGAAAACCTATTATTATCGACATCAAAATACCCTGTTTTTAATATTTTTAATCAAAAGACTCTTTGGTAGAAATTTCAGCAACCTAAAAAGTGATAAATATATAACTTTGACAAAAATATAGGAAGTAAACAATATTACTTACTACTGCTTATTAAAAAAGGAAAAGCACTAATCTTTTCATGTTTGTCGCACAAAATTGACTTGGTGAGATTGATACTATTTAGAGATAAAATCCTAATTGATACTTGGCGCCAGAAAGGGGGTGGGATCACAAGCTGACAGTCAACCAATACGGGCATTCCCATATACAAGTCCAGTAGGTTTAGAAATCATGCGAACCGTCAGATGTTTGCGTAATAATTTGAGACATATTAGGTAGGTATATTGGTTTTTTAAGTAAATTTGTGTTTGTATTGAATCCTGCCATTTATTTTAATTAAACTAGTGTTCAAATAAATCATGAGTAAATGTATTTATTTGCAATAACATCGGTATTTACAACTGAGCATTTGTTCCACTTTTATATATTTTAATACCACCTTATACTCTTAACTTCTTCATTGTCACTTTTTTTTATGTGTATACAGTTATGTAGTTATTGCATAGCGTGCATAGAGTGTTATATAGTAAGTACAAAAAAGCATATTCTTTAGACAATTTTTTGACAAAAAAGTTCATAGGAACATATGTCCTCAAAAGCTTTGTTGAGTTCTGTAAATATTTTTGTGAAATTTGGTATACACATTTTATGGATTTATTTTCATCATTCATTTCTGGGAAATTTTATAACTTGCCTGTCAGATACACATTTATTGCTTAAAAAATTAATAACGAATTGATGTTTCATAAATTGCTAATATCTGATCTGGTAATTAATGCGTAAAAGTCGATACCCTGCAGTAAATTTAAGAAAGTTTGGTTACTTAAAATCGTTTTTGGCAATCATAAATATATGTATTTTGATTTGAGCCCGCTTTTTAAACGCACTTTTTAGTTTCTATTGTGTTTATAAGTTCCCTGTTTTTTACTACGTTTTAGTTTATTGTCCATTATTTTAATACTGACTTAAATAAATAAAAGTAACATATCATGACAATGGTTAACTACGCAAACTCTGAAATGGCAGACATCCACTTTGTTTATGGCACAATGGATTTACCAAGAAAGATTTCCCAACCGACAAATACCAAATGTTCGCACATTTTCAAGAATTCGCCAACGCTTAGTGGAAATCGGTTAACTTACAAGGGCGAGATATATTTCAGGAAGGTCTACGACAACAAGAACTCCTGGTTTGAAAGAAGCAATTTTGAATGAAATTGAACGTCATTCAGAAACAAGCCCGAGACAATTTGCCACTCGGCTTGATGTGAATCATAAATTAGTATGGGCCATTCTTAGGGAGAGCCAATTGTATCCATATTATATCCAGCGCGTGCAGGCATTATTACCTAGAGATTATCTCCGACGTATAGAATTCTGCCGATAGATTCAACAAAAAATTGTACAATATTCTAGATTCCTTGACCAAGGGTTATTTACGGATGAGACTAACTTTTCTAGAAACGCGATTATGAATTTTCATAACAACCATTATTGGAACTACGAAAATCTTCAAACGATAATTGAAAATCAATTTTCATTAAACGTATGGATGGAAATAATCTCTGATTTTCTAATTGATCCTTTTTTTCTTCCAATGAGACTTGCTAGTGCTATATACAGACGATTTCTTGAAGAAGATTTACACACTTTATTATATGACATCCCACAAATAGAATTTGCTTTATGCATTATGGTGCTCCGGGCATATTTTAGTTTAATTGCTCGAAAATTTTTAACCAACAGTTTACCAACCGTTGGATTGATCAAGATGCAAACTTACCATGTCAACCGTGGCCTGCAAGATCTCCTGATATAAATCCATTGGATTTTTTCCTGTGGGGTCACTTGAAGACATTAGTTTATACACATCCTGTTCAAAATCTGGACGATCTTAGAAACTGGACAATTCAACGATGACAGAATAGGAAATACTCCGGCTATTTTTGCACATGTGCGAGAAAATATGAAGAAGAGGGCTGTAGCTTGTATCATGGCTGAAGGTACCTTTCGGCATGTCATTTGATATGAAATGTTTTTAATTAATTAAGCAAAAACTGTAAGTCTGACGAAAACAAGGCAAGTTACAAAATTGGCTCAGAAATTAATCAGGATTAAAAAAAATATTTTTATTTTAAGAACAAACAGTGGCATACCATTTTTTCTTTCCAACATATTCAAAGCAAATCCCTTACGAACACAAGTGGTAAAAATTAAAAAAAAAAGTTGTTATACGTCGAAAAATGCGTCCAGATCCATATAATGTGTGTACCAAATTTCACAAAAATATTTATGGTGATATCACAGAAATTAAAAAAAAAACTTTACCAACCTGTATCTTTGAAACGAAGCGTTTGGGGACATATGCTCATATGAACTTTTTTTTATAAAAGTGGCTCAAAAATATGCTCTTAAAATTTTTGTACTTACCTAACACCCTGTATACATTTTTTACAACGATTTTCGTTTCACTTATCGACATACGTTTTTATGATAAACATTTTATTAGTTTTCCAGTATTTTTCAAGCTTACTTCTCACCGGTAAAGGCGAACAGCGTTTAATAGATGTGAATTAGAAGTTGTCTATAATAAAATGAGTTTTACAGTTTGACAAACGTTTTATGCTCGGCTTTATGATAATAGGTAATAAATAAAGAATTTGATTAACATTTATTAAGTTTTCTTCTTCGGTCCATTTTCGTGAACTCTGTGCGAAATTTTATCTTTTGGTAGACGTTGTGTCGCAAATGTGCTTTTTAATAATATTACACCTTTAATAATCTCTGAATATTACTGTATGGTTACTCAATCAAAGACGCTGTTAAATATGATTAACTCTCGAAAATTATTTCAGAATTATTGGACCAGTGCTAAACAATATCAGAACAAAATTTTATAACAGAGTAAACATTTAACTTTATAAGGAAACATTTGTAATACATTTTCTACATACTTAAACCGTTAAAATTTTTTTGCCCAATAAAAAAAATATCGCTTTTGTCATTAGTGTATAAGAATCGACTGATTTAAGGTCGTTTTACACATCAGTGCCGACACAGTTCCGTGATATCTATTATAATATAACGTTTTCATTTTTTAATAGTTTATAATAATTTTAAATTATAGAC
This sequence comes from Kuschelorhynchus macadamiae, assembly GCA_030620095.1. NCBI lineage: Eukaryota > Metazoa > Arthropoda > Insecta > Coleoptera > Curculionidae > Kuschelorhynchus > Kuschelorhynchus macadamiae. Next base: position 67,438 of record JAUTXW010005223.1, read on the forward strand.
ACCTTCCTATTGCACATTTCATCTTATTTTAGATGGTTGTTGGTGCTGATATAGCTGAACTTTTACTCTCAAATCGTAACTCGAACGTTGCGCATAGGCCTTCAACGCCGCTTTCAACAACCAGTAGCAACATTGGGGATAGAAATGAAATTTCCGAATCATCATATCAACCAGCATCTGATCATGGGAGTACTCAATCAATTTTAAAGGAGGAAGAGGTTACTCGAAAGTTTAGAGAATATCTTTTGTACGGGTCTTGTCAAGAAGCACTCGGTAAGTAATATCGCACTATAAATTTATCTTCAAAAGTAGTTTGGGGGTTCTTGTTTCAGGAAACGCTATTCTAAGCTAAATAATTTATTCTTTCTATGTGATTATTTTTTAAAGTGTAGGTATATGATGGACCTAAAATTGAATATTACAGCACACACCCTATAGTAGGAAGGGCATGTGATACTTTGCCATTAAAAATCAGTAATCACCTTGGATTGATAACAAAGTAAAATGTAAATATTATGCACATAATTCTGAGGAAAAAATAAAAATAAATACACAATATATGTATGTACCTACTAGCGTTTAAACAGTAGTATTGATACGATTATTTTATTTTGAATTTTCCCAAAACAATACCTTACGTAATACACATAATAAACAGTAAATAAACAAACGAATGTGTTTCTGTAAATTAGTTAATAAAAAATTGTCATAAATGAATATATTTAAATATATGTATTCTTTAGATAAGACGTTTGGTAGCCTTGCTTTTTTGAATTAAATTGTTCTTTCTAAGTCAAAGTAACCGTTTGCATGTCGTTTAGGAAAACTTCTAGCAAAAGCTCGTGTTAGCACATTCCGATTTTAGATTTATTATTTTAAGGGTGAAGCTCAAAATGATCAAAAAATATTTATAAGTAAAATATGTAAAGAAACTTATTCAAAAAATTTTCGGCTTACATATAAAAAGTTCAGTAGACGCTGCTTTTCTTGTAAATTGTGCCTTATTAGCAGACGCGTAGCTAGAAAACGGGAATGTAAGAGAGTTTGAAATCTAAATGTCAAAAACTTAAACACACATTATTTAATAACACACGTTGTACAATGGAGATATGTATTATTTAAGTTATATAAGTATATTTTATGTAAATGTACAATATTTTTGTCAAATATATTCAATTATAACTATATAAGAACTTGGTATATTTATCTAATGCTTTTAAATGTTTTGGCCAGATGTCTATATAAACAACATATCACATTGCTCTCAACTATCCTGGCGTGTCCTGATGAGGATCTTTTTGAACATTTTATTGATGAGTACAGACTGATAGTAACCGTATTACTGTGTACTTAACAAACAAGAATTAAAAAAAAAGATACGAGGTATAAATACATTTTTTTTCTAGTATTTATTACTATTTAAATACCTCGGAAAAGCCATTTAGGTATGCGATTAGGGGTAGGTAGGGCTTTAAATCAAAGTCATTTTTGTGAGTAGAACATTTGACTCTATTTCCACCAGTGGTGTGTTAAAATACATTTCGCGATAGACATGACTAACAATTTTTAACAAACTTGCATCCAAAAAACTGAATTTTAATTGTACTCTAGTAACTAAATATAACCAAAATATTGTTTGCAATTGGCATGCATGTCGGTAATATTGATACAAATTTATGACGAACAGGGAAAGATTTAGCGGATGTTGTACATTTAATGTATGCTACTATAAAAGTAAATGTCATACATATATCAATTTAAGTTAAAAATAATAACGGTTCACTAATGCAATCTCTTTTTTGCAGCCTTAGTTCATCAATAAAATTATGATTATGTCATTTAAATTAGTTAATTTAAGAAAAAGTTCAAATATTTTTAGTAGCTCACCTAAAACACATTATAACATAATTTAATGTTATTAGTTTTACGGTTTTAGATACAGTGAGTAAGGTAAATTTTATTAGTCAGTTTTGTTTCGTTATTTAATCTTGATATTTTTTAGAGTGGGCCATGAAACATGGATTATGGGGACATGCGCTGTTCTTGGCAAGTAAGTTGGATAAAAGAACATATGCAAATATTATGACGCGTTTTGCAAATGGCCTAACAATGAATGATCCCCTACAGACTCTCTATCAGTTGTTATCGGGAAAAATGCCTGCAGTCGTAAGTGTAAGTAAATGTTTTTTAAACATATTGGATTATTACCATTTTATAAGGAAATTTGGAGCGGCAACAAGTAATTTATACTATATTGACAGTTTAGATATTTGGAAATGCATAAAAACAAAACGATTTTGGCTATTATATTAGATTGAACTAAGGAATTAAAGTAATTAAGTTTAGCTCACCTATAGTTTGCTACAACGTTTTTGTTTTTGAATTTTAAAAATAAAATTGTTACGAGTTAAAGCTACCCTTTTTTGATTTAGCTATTAGGTACTTGCAAAATTTAACAATCAATATTTAGATAATTTATTATACTTCATTTCGTTGATGTTGATAACACAGACCAAAGGTTCCGGTCCTAAAAGAGTCTTAAACCATAGGCGGCCTAGTTTACCTGTTGCCACGGTTAGTTAAATTACATCAATTTTTATGAAACTTGTTCTTTGCTTGGTTAAGGGAATTAAATAGGTAAAATTACCGAAATGCAGATAATGAAATTACAGGTTTAGGGTTTTAGGGTATATATATATATATATATATATATATATATATATATATATATATATATATATATATATATATATATATATAGGTGGCCCTAATATAAAACCAAATTTAATTTAGTGTTCAGCACTGAGCAAGTAATATCTGGTTATAATGGCTTCAAGTTTTTCCCTAATTCCTATTCAGTCAGTTGGGAAGAGTTAATATTCTCTGAGAGGAATATCCATCATACTAAGCGTATATGATGCTGTCGTTATCAGCAACCAGCAAGTCCTGCCCGCACCTTAATTACGACCTATGCCAATGTGGTAGTAGGAGTTAGAAAACCGACTATTTATAGAAAATGTAAAAATCTTAGCGAACCTAAGGCAAACACAGGAAAAAAACATTGAAAATTGACAACGACGCTAAAAATGGTATATGAAAGAAAAATTGACAACAACGCTAAAAATTGTATTGTTGAACAAAATTTTACAAGCCCCTAAAGATGACGAAGACTGGCCTCAGCTATCAAGAACTAGGTTATGGAAAATTTTGCATAATATGAATTTTTGCTAGGAAAAGCGGAACCGAGTTAGTTTTCTTTTCTTATTGCTAGATCAGACATTATTTCCTTGAGACTAGAATACATACGATCAATCCGAAGGTATCGAAGCGAAGACAACACCATTTTTTATTTGGGTTAAACCTGGCTAAACGAAGGGCACACAGTAACAAAAGTCTGGCAAGATAAAATTGGACTAAGTTCCTGACAAGCTTTCAAGGAAGGGTGGTCAATGGGATTAAGACAACCGTCACGAAAAAAACGCATGCGTATCATTCCTCCTCATATTGGGAGTGAAAATGGATTTTTAAATGATGGGTTATTAGAGTTTAAATCCAGTTGCACTAAAGAAAAGGAAATTGCTAGGCAGCATAAGTCAAAATTTAGAAAATTATAGGTGAAATGATAAAAAATAGAGATATTATCTTCCTCGCTTGCCCCCTTATCATTGTGAGCTGATCCTGATATGTTGCTAGGAACAACAAAACTTTTAAGAGGCAAGATGTGCCAGAACTCTTGCTGGCTTCGTTGGCGAATGTCACCGCTGAATATTGGCAAAGCGCCATAAAATGTAACAAAGAAGAGAATGTGGGATTTTTGTCGAAGAAACCATGGAGGTGGAGCCTTCAATCATTACTTTAGGACAAGACGATTCTTTTGATTTTACAGAAGATGACCCTATCTAGTTTTAATTATCATTGTACTTGCTTTATTTTTAAGATTTGTTTTTAATATATCTTAAATAGTTTATTTTGTTTATAAATTGCTCCATAATCCTTTTTTAATTATTACTATTTTATTTGTTACAGCCAACGGAATCAAAGTATATTTATTAAATACTAAAATAACAAAAGTTCTATAACCTTAAATAAATATATTATACTTATTAATGTATTGTTTTTAAACTTAGTTTTAAAATATATACTATACTATAAATTTAATGAAAGATTACATGCTTATAGTAAAAACATATTATTGAGTTGTGGTGATTCTTTTTATTGTCATAAATTTGTATTTGTTTATAGAAAATAAAACAAAATATAATAAAAAAATATATATTGATAATAAATTAGTGATCTCTTAACTTAAATAAATTTTATTTAATTACAAATTTGTTATTATTTATCTTAGTTATTAGGACCATGTTATTATTTGTTATAAAAATTTAAATATTGATAACAACCTGGGATTTTTTTAGAAATAATAAATAGTCTATTTAAAATGTATTGTCATAAATAATTGTTTACTTCGAGATAAAATGTGAAAAAAATTATGAATAAGAGAAAAACATATAAATCGGTATTTATTTAGAAAATTAATCTAAGCAAAGGTAAGTATATTGTATTATTGTGAAAATAGAAATTAAAAACCCTCTGTGCTATCAACTCCAATGAAATACTGTATAGAAAATAAGTAATAATTTATTGCATCGTAGATTATTTCCAGTCTTGGTAGTGTTTTAGAATTCACTTTTACTTACACCTACTCACATTTTTAAATAAAAAAATTATGAAGTGGCTATTAATTTATTTTATTTTTAGTGTGTGTCAGATGAGAAATGGGGCGATTGGCGTCCACACTTAGCTATGATTTTATCTAATTCGAAACAAAGGCCTGAGCTAAATCGAAAGGCAATTACGCAGCTAGGTGATACTCTCTTAAATAGGGGTAGTCTGTATGCTGCTCAGTTTTGCTACTTGATGGCCGAAGTGGGATTTGGAAGACAGGGGGATCCATCTACGAAGTTGGTTCTTTTAGGTTCGGATCATAGCAAGCCTTTTCCACAATTTGTGACTAACGAAGCTATACACATGACAGAAATATATGAATACGCATGCAGATTAAATGACCAAAAATTCCACATGTCCGAATTTCAGGTAAGTTTTGCCATTTAATATGGAATTATTACTTTTATCACTTTTTGAAAAAAACCGCCATTTCTTTCAAAATATCCTTTTTTATAAAATGTTTCATTAATTATAAAAACAGGAGTACCTTACTCTCTGAGTAATTTTAGATTTTTATATTTTTTGGTCAACCTGTTTATCTAATTTGCATTCCAATAATGTTTTTCGAAGTTTCAAAACTTTTTTTTATAAAATATTTCTATAACTATAAAAATAAGGGTACTTTACTCTTTAGACAACATGTATAACTAAGTCACATTCAAACATTAGTTTCGAAGTTTTAAGGCAAGCAAAACTTTTTATGAAGAATGAAGTTTTTTCCTAAAATGCAAAATAATGTTTACAGGTATTGTTACGTCTATCCGGGGATTCACTGTATATAACAACACAATTTAAAACGTCGTCCAATAAATACCTCCTTTATTTGAAGTTAGAATGTATAAGTTGTATGATTTTTTCGGAGTTACTAGAATGTATCATTATATAAGATAAGTAAATATAAAAAAAAAACATTAAAATTACCATAAGGACATTTTTTATTAAATGGGTCTCTTTTTGTAGATTAACATATAAGATTTAATATACGTATCTTTAAACATAACCGAGAATACTTACGAAAGCTCTAAGTTAATCTTCCTAACACATAAGTATGGAGTCAATAGAATTTTTATGGGAGAATTTTTGCATTTTTTTCTGATATCTTTAAATATAGGAGAATGAATCCTGATATTATTTCATTAAGTAATATTAGACTGGGTGTTCCATTTTAAAAGCCTAAGTTGCCATTTTTTGATAGTTTTTTATGGTTATATATTTTATATGATGCGCAAATTGTGGCACCTCAGAAAAAATCCTACAACTTTCATAATTGTGTTTCACCTTTTTCTAACTCATTAACAAATAAATATAATCAATAACCTGTACCAAAGACAGATTTTACTCCGAATAGACAGTCCATCCTGTGTAAAATGGAATAATTATATTGTGTTCTGTTTAGTTGGGATCTTTTGAGAGATTTTTTTTTAGAGTGGTTGGGATCGATACTGAATTTATTTATTTCTATTTGATGGATTGTCTATTCAAAGTTTATTCGGTCTTTGTAAATATATAAATTAAGTAACTTTTTTTTCCTTAATAAAACGAAGAATTCCCTACTTAACAAGTTTTTGGGTTAAGGCCATTTACTGTTTTTTTAACTGTCTGCCATTATTAAATATTTTATGTCATTGTAGTTCATAAGTAACTACTAGTGATTCGCATGACATATACATTATAAATATTCAAGGATAATTGGAATAATAAAAAGGAATATTTAATTTTTTTCAGTTCTACAAGTATATATTGGCTACCAGGCTTGCAGACTTTGGACTCCTAGAGAGATCTCTTCGGTACTTAGAATTACTAGCACATTGCATTATAGATAATCCAACTGCAGCTACGCAAACGCTGGTAAATGGTGTTTGTGAGTTGGCGGATAGGCTTAAGTTTTATGATCCCGTTGGTGAAGTTGAGGATGAATCAGAATTTGGTACAGGATTGGAAACAAGTAGGCCTGATAATTCCTGGTTGAAGGATCTACGAATTATTCAGCATGATTACCAGGTACGAGGTCTAAAATGTTACCCATAGATCCTATTTTCAACTAACTAGTAATATAGCTATGGTGTTAATTTAGATTATATCCTAAACAGTTACTAGAATTGGTGAATAGAGATTTTTTAGTCAAAACTGTATCCATACATAACTTGTGTAGACAAATATTTTATGTCAAATGTGGTCAAACCGTCACTAATTTATTCATATACGTGTGCCACATTTAATAATAATTTTGTATAGTGCATATTGTTAAAAATGCATTAAACAATTGATTGGACCTGCAACAAGAGATAAAGAGACAGTACTTCACGGTTATTATTAGGCGAGCCGTATTTTAAACGAAAATGTTTCCAATTGCTATTCAGGAAGGGTTTGCAAACATTATTTTGAATATTAAGATGCAACATAACAATATTAAAAATCCAAAAACAGTCAAAATCAATGACATAATTATCAGTTCCACGTTGGCACTGTTTACCCGAAACCACACCAATTAGAAGATATTTCAAATAACTCGGAAATGTAATCTGGTGTCAGATATTAGAATTTCCAGACATGTCAAATCGTGGACAAATTTTTAGAGGAATATTATGAATCGTAATTTTAAGTTGCTATTGCCGTCTTTCCCCAAGGCCTTGATGACCCTATTTCACCTTTTGACAATTTTAATAACTTAGGGCAATGTACATCATCTTCAGTTAACCATGTTAAGTTTGTAAGCACTAACATAGAAACATTTATTTTAAACTTGTTTCAACATATTTGAGTAAATTTTATATTGAGGTAAGTTTTATATTGAGGAACTTAGTGATAAAAGGTGGACAGTTTTATTAAAAAGCCCAGGATTATCGGCCCTTTGACCTAGATCCGTCGCAGACCTTAAATATTTTGAAGGTTTCTGGTTAATAGTATACACGGTTTCGAACTTCTTAGCATCTTTAAAAAACTTATAACCACACCTGTCGATATTCAGAAGTAAATTATTGACCTGAGTCCATTCCCATAACCTATCCTAATCAGATGAAAGATGGATATAATCATCTTAACTCTTAACGCTGCTGTATAACAGATAGTTTGCAAAATGGCTAACCTCAGAGAAATGCCCATGGACAATTATATCATTGACAAATAGTATGTACAGTAAGGGGGCACAATATGAGCCTTACGGCACACTCGAATGAACAACAAGACTCAGAAATATGCATACTTTATTTGACACTTTGAGTCCTTTGCCTAAGCAAACTATCAAGTCATCTGAGTAGTGACTCAGAGAAGCCAGTTTCCTCAAGTTTATCCATTTATAAGTAAGAGTTTACTCTGCCGAATATCCTGGAAAAATACCGTTGGTGAGAGACAAGTTATAAATGAATGTAAGAGGCTTAGTAATTGTAAATATACATTTCTCCAGGAAGAAGTTGAGAATGCAATCTGGACCCACTGTCAAACGACCGGAAGAGCAGAGAACCTTGAAAAGATCTCCGAACTTGAAATTTCATAAACGAAGTAAACAAATTTGCAATATCAAATGCCTTTCCGAAATACGTTAAGTTTGGCAAAAAATCTACTTTCTTTTACCATTTACATCAACATACTTCCAGGAATGCTACAGGTTTTACTGGACAAAATCGTCAGTCGTATGTCTAACATGAAGTGCGTTGCAACGCTGAATAGAGCTCAAAGTTTAGAATAACATTCATAATCATACAAATTTCTATTTGACAAGTATTTTTTATGAACAACTTTCTTTTTATCATATTTTTCAGATGAGGGCCAAACCATTTTGAAATGTTTGTCTTTGATACATTTCAGAGAAACAAACATACAATTCAATTAAGTGATATATTCTATCAACTGCTAAAGAAACATCAGTTTTTATAAAAACATCATTCCAACCCACTGAGACTAAAAAATTATTAGTACTAAGAGAATCAACATACCCAAAATCATGGTAGGATTTTTCGTACTCAAGAGTACATTTCTAGTGTTAGGTATTTTATTTAATTGAAATAAATTTAAGTAAGAGGATAGTTGCTACAAATGACGGGCAGGATAAACCTCCGGACGTTCTACTACCACTCCCAATTCGTGATTAGACCATATGATCACCAAGGGCAGTAAAAATATTTGACGGGGAATCTTGGACTACTAGATAGTGATTTTTATGATTGAATATCGAAGGTTATAAGTCAAAATCCTTCGCAAGGATCAGCACTAAAATAAAAGGATATTGAAAGGAGCAATATTCTCGGTATACACCTATCTGAACTTTAGCAAACCAAGTATTGATATTTTAAATGTTTAGATGCTGCACAATAGCTATGGAGGAATGATCATTCGTTTACGGATTAATGATGAACGCTTTGCAGCGGTTGTTATATTTCCTTGCCAGTGTTAATAATTTTACATACCTAATTTATTATACAGAGAACATTTCAGAATTGTTGTAAGTATTGTGTAGGTTTGTGCTATTGGTAATATATACCTTGTAGGATCTGCAATTGCGGGTAAAATTCTGGACTGATAAGATTTGATTATCTTTCTCGATGTGTGTGCATTTTTAATTTTCTCATCTTTTTTTATCTATTTGGCATTTGTTTGGATTAAGGGCAACAAAACCAGTTATATCAATGTGGTGGTTCTTCGGTGTGCTTTTGGATATTTAAAAAATACAGAGCATTTTCTGAATATTTATCTTACGCTTATATTTTTAAAAAACAGGGTTTTCAGGAACATGTAATTTTTGTTTTAATTGCCATAGTTTGAGACCTGCTCCCACAACAAACTATAAAAGTTGAGTTAATATCATGTTTAGTCACTTTGTGATTATAGAATGCAGCCTGTAGGGGGTACTCTCTATAACACTGCCATAAATATGTTGTGGCATTCATTTTAGATAGTCTCATATATCCTTGATACAATTGCCGTCTGATGATTGCGCAGGCAATTTTATCCTTTTCAAATGTTGATCCTCAAAAAAAGTAATTGACTGAGTGGTACATGTATAAAATATGAACCAATACCACTTAGAATTCATTTTTCATTTATTAAGACAACTTCACTTCGATTTTCGAGTGGCCTTCCCCTCTGCAAACTGGTAGCTTCTCTATTCATACAAACCCCAGTTAACAGAAGTACAAATTGGTCTATATACCAACGTTCACTACTATCGATTCATTCGGGAAATTTTAGGATGTCGAAACGGGCGACATGCTTTTAAACCGGCTTCTTAAAAGCTTCTGAACAGTATAGATACAACAATATTTCTTGTTCTTAAATCGTTTGACAAGGTTCTGGCGTTTTGATAGGGATCCTCTACAACCGTAATTTACATAGAAGCAATCTATTTCAAACCCTGCTACTAACAGATTGAGAGAATAAATATTTCAGCATACTTTCCATTGATTAATATTCCTTTCAACAATTAGAGTCGCACGATTTAGCTATAATATTGCTTTTTTTGTTTTAGTGTGGAAAAGCGTCTGGAACTTATATTGACCCTCAAGATTTGCAAACAACAATCGGCACGGATATTACCGTACAACAATCACTTTACGATCACAGCCAAGACATTTGGCAGCAAGAGCAGCAACAGTATGATCAGGAAAGACAGCTTCAGTTTGACCAGCAACAATTGGATCACAAATATCAAGAGAGCTCGATTTGGTCTGCCGAACAGTCACCGCCGATTCAGGGTTATCAAATTCAAAGCAACCAGGAGCACTCAAATCGTAAGTAATTAATAGAGTAATAATGACTGTTTTATGATGTATTTTGTTTAACAGTATTTATTAAATCAGATAGAGTTTATATGACGAGGTTGATTCGGATTACGCATAAATTATTATGAGGCATCCACTTTAGTGCCGCTTCACTTGGAGCGTATGGTCAGTACTGACCGTGAAGAAGTATATGAAAAAATCGTATGTTTAAATGAACAGTTTTTCACATGAGCGCGTATGATCAACTGGTATGATTAGCTACGACAAGCTCGTGCGTTGACGGTTACGTACGAGTCTAATAAAATAATATTATTAAAAGTACGTTTCAAAAAGTTAGAGAGTTCCATAGGTGTAGTGCTTATGGAATATATTTCACAGGCCTATCCACGGTTTCCTTAAAATGATGCTGAGGAATAGTATCTTTTAGAAGTTTCCTCTCTTGTATATTTAACTGTTGTCAAAACGTATCGATGAAGGTACAGAGTCTGCGCATTGCGCATAAAAATTTTTCTTGCAGGATCTACTCAAACCGAAACAACAGAAACATAATTTATTATAATAAAGTACATTTCATATATCGCCACAATACTGCTCATTTAATTTAGAATTTTAAATGAAATTTCAAAAGTATTTAAAAAATGATCCTAAACACTACAGTGTGTTCTGACAAAAGATAATTTTGTTTCTAAAAGAGTTAGAAAAATAAATTTTCTTAACAAAACTATTAAAGAGTTTAGATCAGGTATAAAAAATTATGTAATCATACATGCGTCAAACAAATATTAAGGTATAATATGCACTTTGTAATGAAGTCTCATTATACTTTTTTCCAAAAATAAGAGTAAACCAAAAAAGTAAAATTCTAAAGTTTTAGGGTTTTTAAAAACGTAAGAAAAACTAATTTAATTATAAAGGATTGCTCAGAAAGTTAGGCAAGATAAAGCTTCATTTTTTAGCAAAATATTCTGTTTATTATAAGTTTATGAATTTTTTAGTCTTTAGCGGATTATACATATACAAGGTTTAATACTTTATCTTTAAGAGCTAGTGTGTTAGAGATATGGAATAGAACTCTACTGAACTGCATAGAGGAGTCACTGGGAATACATTGCCTCTTAGGACATGGTTTTTCTCGATTTGTCTTTATCTTTAAAGATAAAGGTGTCAAATCGGGTAGTGTCAAACCTGGTATATTATTAAATCGCAAAATGGTCTTATTTGATGAATATATAGTATACAGGATATTGTATCTAAAAACAAACAACTTTGGTTGACCAACCTTGTATAATTAATTCTTATCTACTGTTCATATTTAACATTTATGATATCTCTCTTTAGGGAAAAAAACACACACCACACATTCGTACAGATACCATATTTTTTTCTAGAAATGTTTTTCATTTCTAGGGACTCTAAAACTTCAATTTAAACCAACTTGTATTTTTCGACAATTTTCGCTATTCCAATACTTTATCTGCTATTGGGTATACGCGGAAGTATTTGTATTCATGTCCTTACTACACTTTTTCCTCAAAAATTCGTGCAAATATCTATATCATTTTCAGTTAACCCTCCCGCAACCCCTCGGCCTCATCCCGCCAATTGTATACTCAAAGATTACTGTAGGTAGTTGTCTTCAACGTCAAATATCCTGATCTTGTTTTAAATTTTCTTTTTTCCCCAAAAATTATTAAAAATATCTTACCCAGTATTTTTAATTAAGCCTATTTCGTAGATAATTATTCGTTTAAAAAAATAAAGATATGTTTTGAAATGTTTGTGCTGCAGTGTTACACGTCCATTCTCTATTTTCATTACAGAATGGGAAATGTATATATATATATGTATATATATATATATATATATATATATATATATATATATAATAGTACCCCACAATTCTTCTTGTAGGCCGTTTTGCACTTGCAGAAATTATATAATTTTGCTATTCTACACATATCTTTTCCGGCCAAGAACTTTTGATAAAGATGTGTGAAAGCGCAATTTTATCGATTTTAGTATCTACTCACCGCATGATGGTGCTAGGGCATATTTTGCCAAAATACCTATGGGTCTGCAGCCGGAGACCACCGGAGCCCCAATGGGTGGCGCTAAGTGTTACACTTAGCATGTAGTACTGTTCCAGTTTGATTGACATTTTTCGATTGTGTCATATCGAGCAATCTGATATTTCAGATCTCCCTGGGTACAACCCTGCCTGATGAGGGTAGAGGCCCAGAAATCATGATCGCAGGAGGGTACCCTGTGACATAATCGAAAACAATTCTTGTAGGCCGTTTTGCACTTGCAGAAATTATATATTTTTGCTATTCTACATATATCTTTTCCGGTCAAGAACTTTGATAAAGATGTGTGAAAGCGCATTTTTATCGATTTTATATATATATATATATATATATATATATATATATATATATATATATATATATATATCAATGAAATAGTTAAAACATTTTTTTAAACACCATAATGAGGTCTGAAAATGTATTTATTTCGCATTTTTGCATAACTTTCCACAATTCAAAATCCACTTTTCACAAATACCTTTATATCTAATAGAAAATCGCAAAAGCCTAACTCCGGAATTTCTTCCTGAATTTCCATAATTAAAATATTCGCATTTAGCTCCTCCGGAAACCATGTCGTCTAATTTTCGGCCTCGAAAGTGCGTTCATTGTCATTGTATAATGATTAAGAGAGCCGTGCCATTTTCCGTCAGATATCTTAAGTATCCAGTGTAAATGGCAACGCCGCTGCAACATTAACCGGAGTTTTCCAATCAAGTTCACCAGCTGAATCTGAGAACAATCGCAGGCCCCGTGATCTCACTATTTATCTCAAATATTTATCTGCTGCGTTTAGTTATATTTTGGTGGTTCTTCTCGATAGCCAGTAGTTCTTTTGATTATTAAATTATGAATTTATAGTATTAAACACATAGTTTTTGGTTTATTCGTCGCCTGTGGGGGGGGGGGTGGCTACTAAATTTACTTCAGGATCTCAATAGTTACATGCAACAATTAAAACCTGAGAATCCTTAATGGAAATACCAAGATCGAAATGGTTATAGCTTTTTCTTTTGTCTGGACAAATTATTCGCTATTAATCTTGAGGATTTTATTTACTTGGTTTATTTTCGTTAAAAAAATATTTTAAACATAATTATATAAAGAGGAAGTAATGGTAACATAAAAAATTTGCTAATACATTCAATATTAAGATGTATTAAGCAAACTTGTAAAAAGTAGATATACAACTTGATATTCTACGCTTATTTTTTAATATGCAGCACTAAATCAATATCCAGATCAACAAAACTATTGGCCTGGCCAAGAACTACAGCCTTGGGGAGAGCAGATCTCACAGTATGGTCAAGAATCAGACATCGTTAATCAACAGGATTCAACTACAAACTACTCTACGAATTCAAATAACCAAACAGAGGTAAGCCTATAGTTTCATTCATGGCAATATTTTCTTCAAAGGAGTGTAAACAATTAATAGTCGGGTTTTAAAAGTAATTTCTTCATTACCAGTTAAGCCCACGAGGTTAAATCTGTATGTTCCCTGTGAATTTCTCAACGCATGTTAGTGTTGGTTTAAATTATAATGTAATTTGTAATTTTGTTCTATTAAAATTCTAATAAATTTAAATAAGTTTTGGTTGTAATGGTAGTATTTACACCATAGTTCACAACAGAGTTGTTTTACACGCCACTTTGTTAATTAATTTTAAATTACTCCATTTGATATGCCTATTACCAGAAAAAAAATCTTTAAATTATTTCAATTGTCTACTGTAATAAGTTAAGTCATCACTAATAAAGTACAAATCGATACATTTATAGGTTTGTTGGCTTTTGTAGTTTTTAAAAAACCAATATAGTATTGTGTTTTAAAATGCAAATGCTGCACATATATTTTTGAAAATTGAAATTATTTCCTTGTGTATTACAACCTTTAAACTCCTAGTCGAACTATGCTTCAACAAACGAGTGACAAATAAAATACACGTGTGATGGAACTCATGTGTTAAATTATGCTTTTTGGGGATGTTGCTGGTAGGGCCGTGCTAAAGAAACCAAGCGTAATTTGATAATACTCATTTTTTAATTTTTTTTAATAAACTAGTATTTTTTTTTTTTTCATTATAGTGTTTGGAAATTAACTTTTTCTTTTATTCTATTCTATCTACTTATTCTTTTCTTTTTACAAACTTTGCAAATTTATAGATTACTTAATCAATCATTCAGTTTCCCGAACTATTTCTTTTATCACCATAAAAACGCTCAACGTTCTTCCAATAAAGGCACGACAACGTCTGCGCAAGAGAACGTTGATAAGAGAGACGAGAGAACCACTCCTGGCCGTCGACAGAACAGTCACATTTTTGAAACCGCCGTTAAAAATTTGAAATTAATTGTCGTATTTATGCTCTAAATAGTGTAATGTTGTTAGTGTGAAGTGGTTAACTAATGGTGCTGCATAACAGAGCTAAATAATCAACAGGGATCCCTGTCCGAACATCGCTGGAACCATATGTAAGTGCCTTTAACTTATTGTACATTGGGCGTTTAATCAGTAATTTAGTTTGGTCAGACGATGACTTTAAACTGTATGATGCTTTACGATTACAAGCTGATAAGGCCTACTTCGGAGCCAAGGCAATTTATTATGACAATTCGATTTCTCCTAATGCTAATAATACTAGTACCAGTTCCACGATCGCAGATCCGCCTTATGAACAAATGAACCGTCCTAAATTAAGTGTACCAAAGTTTTCAGGGGATTTTAAAGAATGGCCAGGTGTTGGTTTGATTTATTTAACAGCTTAGTACATGATAGAAATTTTCCGCCTGTAGAGAAATTTAAACACCTTTTAACCTCCCTAGAGGGTGAGCCTTTGGCAATAATAAAGGGACTTCCTATACTAATGCAAATTATCCGATTGCATTTGATAAACTTATACAGCGTTATCAAAATATACGCATTTTAGCTACGCATTATTTTCACCAAATTTATTTTGCGCCTACTTTACAAAAAGCAACTTCTATGGAACTTCTAGAGCACTCTTAAACGTTTTTTCCGAAAATACAGCCGCTCTAAGGGTTTTAGGGCTGCACGTTGACCAGTGGAGTTTTATATTGTTTAATATTTTGTTTTTAAAATTATATAATAAAACTAGAACTGAACTTTAGGCGACGCACAGCGCTACAGATTTGCCAACATATCATGAATTGACTGCTTTTTTAGAAAATCATTGTATTGCTTTGGAGTCTGTACAACTTATGTCACCTAATCTGTCAATTTCAAGTTTCAAACCTAAAATTCAAAGTCAGGGTTCTTCAAATAATAATAAAAAATATTCAACCTCAGTTTTCTTTACAAATCCAGCATCGCCTCAAAATAATGTAGGTTTAAAGAAACAAAAATGCGTTCTCTGCAAAGAGTCAAATCATCCTTTATGTCGTTGTACCAGTTTTATTGCGAAAAGTCCCCATGAAAGATACGCATATATTAAGCAAATCGGCTTTGTCTTAACTGCCTAAAATCAGCTCACGATATTTCCAGTTGTAGCACGTCGCAAAGATGTCGTATCTGTCAATCAGATCATCACACCCTACTGCATTTCAACCCCCCAGTTTCTCAGACATCAGCTCAAGTTTCTACAGTTTCCCCAACTACACTTTTAGTATCCTCAAGTACCAATATGTTATCTCATCAAGCCCAAGCCATAACTACGGTCTCTCAGACTTGTTTTCCAGAACCTCAAGGAAACTTTTCAGTTACACGTACCATGCAGCCACTTCTGCAAAATTTGGAGACAACTCCTGTCTCCACACAACTCAGCTACTCGGCTATTCAGCCTATTTCACATACCGTGGCTCAATCTGCATCTAACTCTCAGAATCCAAATAATCAAATATTGTCCTTTGGATCGCATACCAATTTCGTTGGTTGCACTATGTCTATACCTCAAGACACTGTCATGCTTTCTACAGCTGAGGTCGACATTCAAGATGCGTTTGGCAGCTTTGTAAAAATTCGCATTTTGTTGGACACTGGGAGCATGGCAAACTTCATCACAGATGATTGTGTAAATCGCCTTGGTTTACGCCGAAAAAAACAACCCAAAGTTGGTATCAATTTTAATACCTGGGAACATATTCGAAACATACCTTTAGCCGATAGCAATCCTTTTACTCCTGGACAAATAGATGCCCTCATTGGCGCAGAATTAGTGCCTTTTTTCATGGGGTCTAAGAAAATTATAGGAAAACCAAATGAACCAATAGCTCTCGAAACAATTTTTGGTTATATCCTACCGGGCAAAACCTCACTTAAAGCTATTGATCCATGTTCAAATTCCTTGTCCAGCTTTCATGCATCCACTTTAGTTGAAATATCTTTAGATTGTCAATTCGAAAAATTCTGGGAAATTGAAAACATACCTAAAATATTGCCTTTTTCGGCGGAAGACGTAAAGTGCGAAGAAATCTACAAACGCCTTACCTATCGCACACCATCTGGCAGGTTCGCGGTACCCTTACCGTTTAAGCATCCAGGTCTTAATCTAGGTAACAGCTATGCGCCTGCCCATCGTAGATTTATTATGCTTGAGTCGAAACTAGCTAAAAATCCAGAATTTCATAAACAATATTCAGAGTTTATGAGAGATTACCTTGAGAGTGGTCATATGACCCTGGTCCCTAGAAAGGATCAGAAATCTTCTATAGCATATTACGTTCCACACCACTGTGTTTTCAAAAGTGACACTACAGGTTCCAAGATTCGTGTCCTTGAATGAATCCCTCCTAACAGGGCCAAAACTTCAAAGGGATATTGCAAACATTCTTCTATCATTTCGATTTCACAAGTATTGTTTCGTCTGTGACATCAAACAGATGTACAGACAAATCTTGATTCAACCTCAATACTATAACTACCAACGCATCTTATGGATATTCTGCCCCACTGATCCTCTTGAAGAATATTATTTAGTCACTATCTTTTATGGCAATCGGTCTTCGCCATTCTTGGCATTACGTACAAATGATAGAACTGGCCAATCAAGAAGAAACTAATTTTCCAGAGGCGGCTCAGGTACTAAAGAGAGATAACTATGTTGATGATTACCATACAGGCCGCGATTCTATTGAATCAACCATTGCTCTGCAAACCCAATTTATTGAAGTAATGAAGAGAGGTGGTTTCCAACTTAGTTAATGGGCAGCTAATCATCCTACTATTTTGACAAACATACATCCTGGTGATGTTTAAACTTCTTGCTCTTTTGACAAGGAAGCACCTACCTTTATAAAAATTTTAGGCTTAAAGAGGGATCCTACTTACGACGTGTTTTCATACTCTTATGTGCCGATTGATAGACCATGCACTAAGCGATCTATTTTATCTGAGGTAAGCAGAATCTTTGATCCGTTAGGATTTATCTCACCTGTTGCATGGTTAGCAAAGCATCTGTTACAGCGACTCTGGTTGGATGAGATTCCATGGGATGCCGAGCCTAATCCGGAGATTGTACAAACTTGGAATGATTTTAAAGATCAACTTCCCCAACTCGCAAATGTTAGGATTCCACGTCGAGTTATCCCGGATTCGATATCCAGGTTGGAATTACATGCCTTTTGCGATGCCAGCGAGGTCGGTCATGCCGCGGTTGTTTATTTTCGCTGTGTTCAACATTCCGGACAAGTCAGCATTTGCTTAATTACTGCCAAATGTCGAGTAAATCCTTTAAAAGTCCAATCCATTCCTAGACTTGAACTTATGTCAGCTGTGCTTTTGAGCAAGCTAGTTGAACTGGTAAAAAATGAATACAGCGAAGGACTCACCTTCGATGAAATTATCACTTGGTCCGATTCACAAGTTGCTCTAAGATGGCTTTGTTCATCTCCTCATAGATGGAAATCTTTTATAGCCAACCGAGTATCCCAAGTTCAGGAAATCATATCACCGTCTTCATGGCGATATGTACCCAGCGTCCAAAACCCTGCGGATTGTGCGAGTCGCGGTCTCTACCCTTCTCAGTTACTAAAGCAGACCATCTGGTGGTCTGGTCCAGAATTTTTATGGTTGTCTCCTGATTTGTGGCCCCCTCAAGATATGTTTGATAGCCATGAGATTCTAGAAGCGCTGGATGAACAAAAACCCCGTACTAATGAAAAGAGGGCAAACCGTCCAATCTTATCTCTTCATGCTACCGTAAAATCCCAAAATCATGTTTTTGATATTTTGCTTGCCCGTTACTCTTCATTGGCTAAAATCCTACGAGTTATAGCTAAAGGCTCTAGGTTAGTTTATAACTTCAGGGCTAAAAAACTTCAAATATCTCCCACACTTGGTATCATCACTCCTTCTGAAATACACAGTGCCCTTACGGTACTTCTTAAGCATGTTCAGAAAGAGTGTTTCGGCAACCTTGTTATCAACATTGGCAAAAACCATCTATTTCCGAAGCCTTTCCGCAAGCTAGCGTTATTTTTGGACTCAGATGGCTTGCTTAGGGTGGGTGGTAGAATTCGTCATTCCCTTGATCTTCCATACGAAGTAAAACATCCTATCCTTCTTCCTAAGTCTCACAGACTGACACATTTATTAGTTGAAAAGGTACACTATGAGAATTCTCACCCTGGATTAAAGACTATGCATAACTTACTCCTGCAGAATTTTTGGATTCTTTCATCCCGAACGTCTATCTACAAATGTTTGTCTAAATGCATCCGTTGTTTCAGATGCAAGCCTAAATCTTACAATCCTTACATGGGGGACTTGCCATATTTCAGAGTTTCCCAGCTCAAGCCATTCTCTCATGTATGCCTATATTTTGCAGGCCCTTTTTCCCTAACAATGTCCAAGCACAGAGGTGCGAAAACTTATAAAGGTTATATATGTGTGATTGTATGTACAACAACCAAAAGTATTCATTTAGAGGTCACTTCAGATTTAAGCACAGAGGCTTTCTTGACTGCCTTTCGCCGGTTCGTCGCGAGACGTGGCCGAATTACACAAATTTGGTCCGACCAAGGAACAAATTTCATAGGAGCTGCAAATTTGCTCTCCGATCTCGCTAAACAATGTTCTGAATCTCTTAGTGCCAACGACTTGCAACCCTTAACTCCGAGTCATTTCCTTACCTTGGAACCAACTATTCAAGTTATTCCAGATCCAGACTTGAGCGACTTAAAAGTTAGTCGACTTGGTAGGTGGCAGTTAATACAAAAGCTCGTGGCTGAGTATTGGAAACGGTGGTCTCACGAATATGTAAATACTCTCCAAGAACTTCATAAATGGTCTACTATTACTCACAACATTAAGGAAAACACCTTGTGTTTTATACGCAACGAATAAAAACACCCTTTGCAGTGGGGTCTTGGACTCGTCACAAGAGTATACCCTGGTAAGGACGGAATAGTCAGAGTTGCGGACCTAAAAACGGCCACCGGCACCCTACAGCGTCCTGTGGCTAAGCTGTGTCCCTTGCCTATTAATTAGTATAATTTCATTATATATATTTTTGTTTGTACCGTCCCGGGTTTAAAATCTCCGCTTTGGTGGGTGGAATGTTTGGAAATTAACTTTTTCTTTTATTTTTTTTAAGATTGATTTTGTTTTGTTTTTCTTTTCCTTTTACAAACTTTGCAAATTTATAGATTACTTAATCAATCATTCATTTTCCCGAACTATTTCGTTTATCACCATAAAAACGCTCAACGTTCTTCAAATAAAGGCACGACAACGTCTGCGCAAGAGAACGTTGATAAGAGAGACGAGAGAACTACTCCTGGCCGTCGACAGAACAATCACATTTTTGAAGCCGCCGTTAAAAATTTGAAATTAATTGTCGTATTTATACTCTAAATAGTGTAATGTTGTTAGAGTGAAGTGGTTAACTAATGGTGCTGCATAACAGAGCTAAATAATCAACAGGGATCCCTGTCCAAAACGAACATCGCTGGAACCATATGTAAGTGCCTTTAACTTATTGTACATTGGGCGTTTAATCAGTAATTTCTTGTTATTCATATTACAAATCATAAAAAATACAGTTCACTTAATAAAATCAAACATTTATATACAATAGTTATTACGTTGCATGTAGGTAATGGCCCTCTCTCTCTCTATTTGCTAAATATGTTAAGCAGATTTTGAATCTAGTGCCAATACTTCCATATAGTTCTTTTTTAATTTGTTATCCTGTATTTTTAAGCGGTTATTGGACACAAATTATGGAATTGTCAAAACCGGTTCGAAGTATGGACATATGTAAAATTATATTATTATAAATTAAAACATCGCGAAAAATTAAACATTACAGTTGTTAGACTTAACCAACGCTGTTGCTAATTAATGTATGCAAATACTAATTTTTTATAAAAACAAAATCATTGTGTTTTGCCGTATGATATTGACAAACACGAACCGAGGCACTAATGCAAGCTTTAAAACTGTTACATTATGCGATGAGGAAATATTATTGAGCAAATTGAAAACCTCAAAATATTTTCAGTTTTTCAAATTGCGCGGTATAGATAATTTTAAAGAGCAGTTTATACCGGTTAAAAATGCTAGATAATAATATTTGATTTGTTTTCCTTAATTTATAGTAGAGATAGCTCTGTAATTGCAAAACACTTATCCTTTTTTAGGACACATATACGTGAATGATATGGGGTAGGGATATTAACAATTGTTTATTAAGTAAATATTTAAAAAAATACATTTATCCATATTTGAATAAATTGATATTATATTGTTCATTCAATATCTATTAATCTATTTACAGTTTATGCGACATGGAGGACAAATATTTAGGCATTTACTTAGCATGTGCTTTTAAACTAATTTGATCCTGGTAGATTCTGAGTTAGTGATTACTCAGAATTTAGGTAAATCAAGCTAGGTTAATTTGGACATTTTTCATACAAAAGGCGTATTTTAATTTATTAGATGTCTAGGATTACAATTTCAAAGATGTTAACCAGGTGTAACAAATAGTGATCTCTGAAAATTGTATATTTAATTTATCGAGTTAGGCGGTACTTGATGGAAATTCATTATATCTAGTATAATAAATAAACAAACTATATTTGTTTAGTAATTTCCACTGATTTATTCCGTTTGACAGCTGTTTCGACACACTGTGTATTTTTCAAAAACCAACTGAAGACTGATACTACAACTAGACCCTAATTTTCGGTCCTTATTTGTATTAGACTTGTTATTCTTAATATATCTACCTATGATATTATTGGTAGAAAAAGCTACTTTATGATTTGTTTTTTTAAGATATTTCTCTATTTTAGTGCTAATTTTTCTGATATATGTTAATGAGTTAAACTTAATATTGTCCTTCGTATTGAAATTAGGATAAACGAAATTGAGTGCTTTTTTATATGGTTTTTTTATTTACGATTTTGTCTATTATGGTTGCGTCATAACCATTATTAACTGCAATCTTTTTTATAATATTAAGTTCTTTGTTAAAATTGTCTGTTGACAGAGGTACGTTAATTAAACGATGTACAGAACTATGAAAAGCTGCTTTCTTATGTATGAATGGGTGGTTTGATGTATTATGTATTGTTTTATCTGTATAGGATGGTTTATGATAAATTTCAAAATCGTCTTTATTATTATTGTTACAGGTTTTTAAATGTAAAAAGTTTATAGACTTATTTTGTTCTAATTCTAAAGTAAATCTTATATTTTATATGATTTAATAATAGAATTTAGAAAGAGGTTAAGTTGTCTCTCTGTGCCTGTGAAACAAGCCAAAATATCGTCAACGTATCTGTACCATTAAATAAACTTGTCTCATACAGGGTAATTATCTATTATTTGTTTTAAGTTTTCAAGAAATATTTCAGCTAAAATAAGACTTAACGGGTTACCAATTATTAAACCTTCTTTGCTTAAATAGATCGATCCATTAAATTCAAAATAATTTTGATCAAGGCACAGTGCCAACAAATCTAATATGTCATTCTTAACAATAGGGTTGACTGAAATATATGAAATTGAAGAAAACAACAAAAGCAAGTCTGCAAGTGCTGCACAACGACAAGGATACAAAAAATGGATTATAGAAGATCGTAAAATACAATACAGTAAAAGAAACACTTATAGTGTTTACCTTAAATTTATTCATAGTTAACTTTGATTTAGATTGAGTAACTTTGAGTTTGGGTGTTTTGATAAAGAAACTAGGTGCCAGGTGGAGTATATTATCAATAAGAAATATGTAAATCAACAACGGAAATTAAATACACTAATTTATAGCAAAATTCCAAAAAACAGTAACAATAGAAATAATAAGTTTTCGGAACATTTATTTTTTAAGCGATTTTTTAATATTACAGACACTGAATTTTCAAATTCAGAAATTAAATTATTAGAAAAAGGTTGTACTTATAATATTCAGGTTAGAGATATTATTAAAAGTAGGGAATACTTAGGAGTTGAATATGAACTAGTTTTTAACAATGTAGGCCATGTCATGGAAAAGTACATAATAGCAAAATCAATTATTTTAGAACCTTTAGACTTGACTGCTGGCCAATTTTCAAATAATTTTATTGTTAAAAATATTAGGGAAAAAATTGAACAAAATAATATTATATTCACTAGGGCGGATAAAGTAAAAAACGGTTATTGCACTAAAAAAGAAGACTACATTCAAAAAACTATAGATTTTTAAATCCTGAGAACTTTAATAAAATTAATAGAGATCCGACAGTTATATTTCAAAAAATGATTTAAAATGCAATCAAAGAAAGTAATTTATTTAGTGAGAAAATAAAATACAGTTTAACGTTAATGAACCCATAAGCACCGAAGATATATTCTTTATTAAGTTACACAAAGACAATATGCCTATTCGGCCAGTAGTGTCGTATGTAATAGCTCCAGCATACCGGGTATCTAACGAATTAATAGGAATTATTAGTACATTTTGTAACTTCAAACCTAAATATAGTATAAAAAACAGCCTTGAATTAATTAATAATATTAAAGATATAACAGGTCCAAATAACGCTATTTTAATTTCTTTGGATGTGCAAAACCTTTTTCCCAGTATCCCCCCTATTAAAGCTATGAAATTATTGGATAATTTGCTATTAAATAACAAAGTCATCCCTATTGTTAAGAATGACATATTAGATTTGTTGGCAGTGTGCCTTGATCAAAATTATAACGAATTTAATGGCTCGATCTATTTAAGTAAAGAAGGTTTAATAATGAGTAACCCGTTAAGTTCTATTTTAGCTGAAATATTTCTTGATAACTTAGAACAAATAATAGATAATCGCCCTGTACGAGACAAGTTTATTTACTGGTACAGATACGTTGACGATATTTTGGGTTGTTTCACAGACACAGAGAGACAACTTAACCTCTGTCTAAATTCTATTAATAAATTACATAAAAATATAAGATTTAGTTTAGAATTAGAACAAAATAAGTCCATAAACTTTTTAGATTTTAAAAGTCAGGAACAGCAATAATAAACACGATTTTGACATTTATCATAACCATCCTATACTGATAGAACAATACATAATACTTCAAACCACCCATTCACACATAAGATGGCAGCTTTTCATAGTTCTGTACATCGTTTAATTAATTTACCTCTGTCAACAAAAAATTTTAGCAAGGAACTTAATATTATAAAACTGATTGCAGTTAATAATGGTTATGAAGCAACCATAATAGACAAAATCGTAAATAAAAAACAATATAAAAAGCACTCAATTTCGTTTATCGTAAATTCAATACAAAAGACAATATTAAGTTTAACACATTAACATATACCGGAAAAATTAGCACTAAAATAGAGAAATATCTTAAAAAAAAACAAATGACAAAGAAGCTTTTTGTACCAATCATACTTTAGGTAGATATATTAAGAATAACAAGACTAATAAAAATAAGGACGAAAAGTCAGGGGTATATGAATTAAAATGTGGTTCTTGCGAAAAAGTATATATTGGTCAAACGGGTAGATCTTTTTATAAAAGGATCAAAGAACACAAAGCATAATATATTAAACAAAAAACTGTTTTAATTATGCAAAACATTTATTAGAAAAAATCATAATTTTAATAATGAATTTAAAACGTTGCATTCAGCCAATAAAAGTTACAAGGTAAATTACTCGAAAAGTCTAGAAATTATTATCAGGAAAAACAATAATATTTTATTGAACGATCAAATGGACCTAAACGGTTTCCCACTGTTAAATATTTATAGATAATATATATTCTAGGGTTAGCTAGGTAGACTCTTATTGTTAAAAAAACTAGTTTTAGTATCAGCCTTAGTTGGTTTTTGAAAAAGGCCTTGTATCATAAGCGAAAGACGATTTACCAGTTTTTATGTTTTATTGTTTACACTCCTTATATTGTTGTATTAATTTTTCTTGTGCACTGTATATTGTTATATTTCATTTTAAGGATAATAATTTGACCGGATTTAATTAAATAATTATTACTTGGCACTTAGGATTTTATTGAAACTATTATCACACGCTCTAAAACGGAACAGTTTTCATACTGCACTAATTAGCAGGATTTTAGTCGTAGTACCAAGCCAAACGGGCAATGCGTGGTGTGAATTAGACGAAATAAGGCGGTCTTAAATTGGTCTAATATCTCGAATATTGGTAAAGATCAAAAGTTTAATGTTTTCCAGTTTTGTACCAAGAAATCTACTTCTTGTGCTGTTTTTCGCTTGTTATTTTAAGGGATTTTTAAGGAGGAAAAAATGTAAGAAACTCAGTAACAGAAAATAAAACGTTGTGCGGTACAACCATTTAACGAAACTAAATACTTAACTAATCTATACAAAGTAAATGTTTTTAACATGCTATTCTATTACTACAAATTTAGGGTATCAATACGATACGGCAGGAAAAAGGAAGGAAAGAATAGAAGAGACAAGGCCGTATTATTTTTGTGAATAAGAAATTAGTAGCTAGTGGGAAAGACCAGCAAAGAATATGCTTTCGTTATCTAAAATACATTTATGTAAACATTTTGAACAATACTTCTCATCTTTATACATTCAACTCCAATTTTGAAGTATATCTTTTAATATATTTTAATTCCTATAAAAGAACACATTTTTGGAAACGTGCCGTTTTGTGTTCTGCTATTCTAGATACATTTAATATTTGTAGTATTCTGATTTTGTAAGTAAAACATTTGATGATAAACTGAACATTTGATGAAAAGACGTACTGTGTAGGCAACCCTTCTACTGATTTAGCAAAGCTGAAAACAGTTAAACTTTAAAAATGTGTATTATCCTCGTGATTATACATCTAACAAAAGTTCCAATAAAATCCTAAGTGTCATTTTTATATATTAAAAATTTGAAAACACGAAAATAATAACTAGGATTTATTGCATTTTATTTATAATTTATAACTTTACACTTAATGTTTAGTTGCTGAATTAAATATGAATACTACAAAAAAAAACACTTTTTTTTATAAATTCTATATTATTTACTCACTCAACTTGTTCCCCATATTATTTTTGTAAAATGAATGACCTGCTTAGATGGATCTAAACTTTTAGTTCATTGATTTTGTTTGCCTTGGCTCAACGTATATTAACAGTATATATACAAATTATTTTTAGCTTATTTGTAATAAACTAACCTCATGTTCAATTTTCGGTAACATTTTTGCGTGTTCTTTTTTCGTGTTGTTTCGTACTAAAAAAAATCACGAACGATGTTTATGACAGTATTTAATGACATAATATTGATCAATATGCATGAAATTCGCAAAAAAGTACTATGGCAGGGTCAATCTTCCGGATATTTTCGTGAAAAGTGGCCTGCTCTTCCCTTCGGATTTTTTTTTATATAAACATACTTGTGGGATCACAATGGAAGGGAATCCTGAGTCTTTCCATTGCACAACGACCTAGTCATTTTTTTTACATTCGTAGCAAAACGTCTTTTTTGACAATTTCTTTAAACAAAAACATAAGTATAGCGGCTTCTGTTGGTCCGATCGGAATAAAAAAAAACAATTTATTCGTTTTTAAATTCTCCACAAAACTGCGCTGGATTTATACGTCTACTTTCAATATATAAATTACAAAACAACAAAAACCACACGACAAAAAGAGTTTTTGGATTTTATACTTAATTTTACTTGTATTTAATTAATTTTGAAAAAAACTTGTAAAAATGTAGTTCTAGTGGTTGCTAACAAGCATACTAAATTTTAGATCTTTAGAATCTAATAGAATGGCCAACCACTGGAATTCAATTTGAAAAACGAATCGTCCTGACGGAGCCCTAGGCTTTAGTCTACTTCGCCTTATCCAGGCCTGAAACCGACCGAATAGAATGTTTTATAAAAATGTAGTTTTTTATTCTTTTCAAAATTACTTTAAAAACATTTTTTTAATAATACATTTTATTAAATTCTTCAATTTAAAAAAAAACAAAAATTTTTAACAAAATTTGGTTTTTTATATTTTATATATTTATTTTTATCATTATGTGTATAGGAAAAAGCGGTTATGCTCAAAAGGCAAACCAAATAGTTACAAAAACTTATTTTTAAAGAAAAAAAATAATTATAGTTAAATTTATATTTTAATGAAATAAATTTTATTTCATTTAAAAATAAAATATTATTAATGATTTTTTTTGCTTAAAAATAAGCTTTGGTGACTACTTGGCTTTCATTTTGAAAATAATTGTTTTTTTTTCTAAATATGAAAGTAAACACATATCTAAAACATAAAAAAACAATTTTTGTTAAAATTTTTATTTTTTAAAATTATTAGTTAAGCATTTAAATAGAATTTCTTATTTAAAAAAATTATTTTTAATGTCATTTTGAAAATTAGATCAAAATACAGGAGTTCTAACCACACTACACCACAATTTTCATTAGCAGCATCTGCAGATGATATAATGTTTATATGATAAATGATATATAGTTTATATCATCTGCTGATGATGCTAACTTGGTTAGCGAAATGCGCGTCCAGAACGTAACAAGTTGTGGTGTAGTGTGGTTAGAACTCCTGTATTTTGATCTATCTTTCACCACAGGTTCCAGTGTGTTAGGACTTATCATTTTGAAAAAAATTAATTTGCTTTTGGGCACCATTACCTATGCCACGCTTGATTTTTGATTAATTTAAAAGAAATTCAATAAGTAGTTTTTACAATTACACACCGTCGTTTTGTTACGTCATGTTGAATTCGTATCAGTTTATCCATATATCTCATTTAATATTTCTGCATCTTGAATTCGTACCACAACTTTACCAGTTTACCTCTATATTACACCTAATGCTTGCAGGCAATTTGAAATTAATCTAATAATTATTTTTTTCAGGCTGATTTTTTAAATATTTTATTGGACCATTTTGTTTTGCTATCTTATATTCATACCAAAATATTACCAGTTCATTCGTGTTGTGTTAAATCACTTGATTTTTGTGCAAAATTTGAGGTAAATATAATTCGTTTTTTTAGTAATAATTTTTTTAACTTTTCATTGAGCGGCCATCTTGTTCCGGCATATTTGATTTTAACCAAAATATTACCAGGTCATCCCCATATGACCCTTAATTTTTGAGGTTTTTCTGATAAGTAGTTTTTAACGTATACCGCGAACTCACAGATAGGCAGACGGGCCGACGGAATTGATAAAACATATTTTTTTGCATCAAACATTTTATTTGACCGCCATTTTGTTCCGCCTTCTTGAATTAGTACCACAGTTTCACTAGTTCATCTTTATACCACAATTAGGTAAGGCACGCAATATGAAATCAGTCCATTAAGTAGTTTTGCAGGCTGAATTTTTAAATATTTTATTAAGCCACTATTTTGTTCCATCATCTTGGATTCGTATCAAAGTTTTATCAGTTGATTACTACATAATACTTGATTTTTACGCAAAATTTGAGGTACATTTGATTACAACTGATAAGTAGTTTTTTAGTAATAATTCACTAGGGCCCCACTTTGTTTATAGAATACCGACACATGCGTTTGATTAGATTCTGCTATAATGCCAGACCTCATACACTATTACTTAATCAACCATTAAGTAACTCAGTTTTACCTTTTGTATAAAATTCCCACAATCTTTAATACGCATAAAAAGATTGAGCAGTGCTTGAAATTACCGAAGTATAAAATTTCTTTTGAAGAAAGGTCCTACAAACATGAGTTTTGAAACACTTAATTTTGATTGTTCTTAAGAGGCGGAAAGTATTAGATTATTTTTTAATTTTTGAAAATCTTTCAAGGTACTCTATTAAATTTGATGGTAAACGATATAAATATCATTTACAGTTTATTACATCTAATGTTATATACTAAGACGTGCAACATCAGTTTAGCATTTCTTTCCTAACCGCACAGTTAGATCTCCGAAAACTACCTCTTGCATATTTTCTTCGTAAAATTAACTCGGCAATTTGCTGTAAAATTTAATACATTTACTTAAGAATCTCGCTGTATAACTGGATGATATGTGGCTACTAGAATTAAGGAACTTGAAAGATGTATAAGTAAAAAACAAATTGTTCAATCCGCTGTCTCTGAACACCAGTAAACAACAAGATTTATGAGGTGACACACCAAGGTTCTTGCATTAGTCTCGGAATATTACTTGAAAATTAAGGAGTAAAGGGACGAGAGTTAAGTGCTACATGCGCAAAACCAGTCATTACAATGAGTTACTCGTCGGTGATCACGGGTTAGATATAAATACTTGAGCCCTGCTTAACGGAGCTCATTTAATGTAAGATCTCTGACGATGCCTCATGCAATCGCAAGCGAAACATCGGAAAATAATTTCAATTTGACAAGGTCTCAACTCAAACGATAATGATTTTTCAAATCTTAAAACAGATTTTTTTTATCTGATATATGTAAAACAGTTGGTATTTCAAATTTTTAATACTGGAATTTTTGAGATCCCAGTATCTGTAATAAACTTTGATCTTTTACAATTGAGAGAAAATCACTTAAGATTTTTTTAATTGTTAATTTGAAATCCATTTGAGTCTCAAGTCACTGCAACACAGATTTGATTAAGTGTATTAAAAGTTATGTAATCTTTTAGCCGGCAGCTTGTATTTCTGTGATCTAACTACCACTGCGGATTCTTTAGCTGAAGTATCCGAAAGTGTTCTCAAGCTAATCTGCTTTTTGTTCAAATCATATGCACTACACACTTCATTATTTTTAACATATATGATATTTAACATTATTCTAATTCTACAGAAACTTGAACTTGTGTTACATTGATATTTATCTATACTGGAATTTCGCTAAATAGCAATTGTTATGTCACATTGGGCTTTAACCTAACTTAAAACTAACTGGTGCTTCCTCAAAAACTGTACTAAACGATGTGTTGCCTTAAAATATCTGACGTAATATATTTTATTAATTGTATTAATAATATAATTCTTTTGGTACACACACACACGGAAAAAAATGTCAAATAATAAAATGTTGCTTATATACATACTTAAAGATAATTTCTGCATATCTAACTACAAATTAATTTTAAGTACAGGATATAATTTTGACACATTTATTTTAAGAAACAAAGTAATAACGATTAGAGGAAGTCATATACTTCATAAAAATAAGCAAGTCTGTGAAACTTATATTGCACGAAATATTTTGTTAAAGAAAGTAACTTATCCCTTGAAGTGTAATTCTCTTTATATAAAAATAGCCACTAATTAAAAGAGCTTATTTGTAACTTCAAATTCCATTGTAAAAAAATCTCGGTAAGGGATTATAACTACACTGGCAAGCAAAAAATCTTCCTACGTCCCAATTTGAAACTTAAATCAATTTTTCGAGAATTTAAATAAAAATTTCAAGAAACATATATATTGGTAAGATATCTGTTTATTCTGTACACGAAAGAGCTGGACAGTTTCTATGAACTAGCGAATAATACAAAAATATTGTTAATAAATCAGAATTTTATTATAGAGATAAAAGGGATATTACCTAAACAAGTATAAACTTGTGAAGATTTACTGATTTTAATATTTTGTGTTGCCACTACGTGCTCTAATTACTGCCCTTATACAATCATTCATTGACCTAATCAATTTGGCGGAATGTGCTCCCAGTCCTCTTATATTGCGACTCCTCAGTTCGGGAATGGTTGCAGTAGTTGGAGTCCTGGCTCGAACTCTTCGTTTCAACTTGTCCCATAAATGTTCAGTTTGGGGGCCACCCTGAAACTGGAACTTCCACATATATTGGGTATTGTTTAACGATGGCAGCAATATGTGGCCTCGCATTATCCTGCGTAAAAAGAAAATTTTCAACAAAAAATCCAGCAAAAGGCACTACGTGCTCTGCGTCGATTTTTTCAATATGGCTTTGAGCAGTAAGAGCACCTGTTGCCAGGGCCGCGTTGTTTTTCTATGAAAATAAGTTCAGTTTTACATATCAGAGGTATTCCACCCGTACCAAACAGGATCCACCGCGGTAATTGACTCGCTTTTTTATGCAAACCTGTAAATAGCGCTTTCCGGGTCGCCTGTAGGCAGGTTTTTTTATTTAATTGCTACGAAGACATGCTGCGGTAGGTTTGAGCCCTGTGGTTTGACTACAAGGCCGTAGGTTTTGTTCTCACAACCTTCTTACTGCCCACTCGCTAACAGCCAGTCCTCGGCAACAACGGAGCAGCCATTGCACTTAAACTACAGTACATCGACGTTCACGTAACGCTATTGACACAATGAATCAATATGCTCATTCTAACGTAATGCGTGACCAACAACTTTCTGGTCGTCGATGGAAGGAACCAGTCTCCTGAAAGCTTTGGTATACCTTACGAACCCAAGATCGACTTAGTTTAACTGTCGATCTACATAAAGTTGCCTACACCCTTCTTCAAGCAATCCAACAGCTTAGGTATCTACTTCCGGGTAAGCATCATTTATTTTAAAATTTTGGTATTCAAAAAACATGAAACTTGTTTTTCCAAATACTGAATTTTAGCTGATCTGGTATAGTGGTTTTATGTGTACAAAAACCAATATTGTAATGTTGCACCTCTCTTTAGATATCTAGATAAATATACCTACATATTATATTTTGAAAACGATTTTATTAGCTAACGAAAAATATAAGTTAAAGGTCAAAAATATTAGTGGACCGAATTTTTTGCTTACCAGTTTAGATACAACCGGTCGACAAACAATGCTAGCGCCCACGACTATAGCAGACACGACTCAGATTGTTGTAATGGGCCCCAAATCTTCTATCCAAACGTTAAATCATCATATGAGCTTTTCTTTTTTTCCTACCGTGTTGCACGATGTACTTTTTTTGTTGGATTTTGATTATAAATGCACTGTGTATTAACGTTCGTATTTTTATTGATGTAAAAACAATTAAATAGAAAAGTTTTTTTAATTGTATATATTTTTAGTATGGTTTACATATATATAGGGTGTTTCGTTTTTATGAAAACATCTTCAATTTTGGTTTTTTATTTGTAACACTCGCGTACAACCAAGTGCTGTCGACTAAAAATGCATGCTTTAAAAAGCGGTGGCACACAGCACCGAGTCTCATCAGTCGTTTATTATTTGACATTCAAACTTCAAAATCAAAGTATAAAAAAAATTAAAATAGCAATTACAAACAACATGCTGTTTCATTTTGTTATATTATTCATATTTATTCTTACTATGTTTTAAATGTTAATGTCAGAAATGTGCAATTGTCAAATAGGATCGAATGCCCACATAACAACCGTCGATAACAAACACTTTTCAATTTCAAAGCGATCGGTGACCCTTGGTCAGTTCGATAGCGCGTGATTCATGTTATACGGTCACATAATATCAATTACAAGTAGCAAATTAAAACAATGTTGAAATAATTTGCTTTATTTTTGGTCGGTTGTAAACGATCGAAGACGCTTGTACACGATATATCTGTGTGAGTGCAGCCTTAGGGAAATTAATACCATATAACATGGAATAGTTGAAACATAATGTGTATAAAATTTCATAGCAATCTCGTTTTATTTGTTATTATTTTTTTTTAAATGAATGTCGTTGCGAAAAATCTCATATATTTGAAAAGTTATAATACACAATGTTTTAAGTTGATGTGTTATTAGTTGTATTTTGCATTAACTTTAAAATATTCAAATAATCATACAACCATGATTATTTAAATTCCGAGAGAGAGAAACTTTATTTTACGTGAGGTTATTTTATTACAATGTGCCTTTGTAATTACTAATTGAATTATTTTCTGTGGCGCTGTTTGGGACGCAGCATAAGGTAGAAAAAGAACCAGTTGAAGTAAGTACCATTAGAAGTTTCGATGCTTTTGCCTTGCCGCCTGCTACAATTTCTTTGCGTAAACGTTCAGCTCCGAAGTGGGACTCGCCTTGCCCGGACAATAATGCACGTTTGCTCACATTTACTTCTAATATTCAGCATGAAGAGATGTTAGAGATGCAGCCTATTAAACTAGAAAAAAACAGCTTATCCGGGACTGATTATAACGATAGCACTGAGTTTTTAGAAAAAATGTCGTCGAAAGACAACTCAGATAGCGACTCTGAAGAACTGTTCCGAAGAGAGAAGAGTACAGAATTGGTGTCCGATGAAAAGCTACTGCTTTTGAAGAAAGATACCATTAAAATTATTGCCAGCGAAAATTATAACTCCTTTGACGCAAAATATTCGGGACGTAAGGGAAAACTTACGAAATTCAAATCACTTGACATTCCGGAATTCAAGAGTACAACAGTTAAATATATGGATCAGAAAAGTAAAGTGTCTATATCAGCAGAAAACTTTAATACCACTGCTAGAACACCTGATGCCTTACCAGGTGCAGTAGATACTTGGTCAAGAAAATATTCCGGGGGTGTTTTCAGTAATATAAAAAATAGCATATTTCATAGAAATGAAAAAGTTTCAGAAAAAATTACATATAAACCATTAGTGTTTGGAGGAACATTTCCAATTGACATGCCAATTGGGCCCAAAACGAGAAATAAATCGGACAATAGTCTGTTAAGCAAAAAATCAACCATGTGCTCTGTTCCTAAGTTGAGAGAGTATGGTCCGGCTAGAACGTTTGACATTGATCAGCCTATATGAGTTAACTGTTAATAAACATTCATTAATTTGTGATAATAATGTGTATTCACATTTTGTAGTAATCATAAAATGAGAGCTGAAATTAACGTTAAAATCGAGTTTGCTTAGGAATAAGATTTTTATGGAAAATGTTTGCCTTTACTGTGTTTACAGGGATACTTTCAAATTTCATTTATTATGTTATTTACTTTAATTATATATATGAGACCTTCAAATATTACCAATAAAACTAAATATGTAACGCTGTTATCAACCCCAGGCTGTCAATCAGTTTTTTTTTGCAAAAAGATTGTTTTTATCTTTATTAGGGTTTCTCCACCATTAGATATATGCGAAGTATTACCACATTCGTTGTACAACAGATTAGGTACAAATAAAACTAAATGATCCTTTCATTTTGCCATTTGAATATCTATATGTAGGTGTAATAAATAAATTTTTTTCTTTTTTATTAATATTTTTTTACTGTTATCCAGTTTTTAATGATTTTGTAGTAGACAGGAACAGAAGTAGTCCGAAACTGGTCCTAGATGTTAAGTACTAACAAACCTTTTTTTTTTTGACATCGACCCCTGACTATCAGAAACGGCAGAACGTTGTTAAAAACTATCGATTATTTTCGATGTCCAAAGATAGTACTATCGATAGTTCTCGTTTAACGACTTAAACCTTAAGGATGTACAGAGATTTGTACAACCAAACATAAGAGTCAAGGTTGCACTCGAAAAGCTAGAAATAAAATATTGGATTATACATTATTTAAAGGTATATAGATATTATGTATTGTGGTTCTTTAACATTGGCAGTTCTTCCAGTATAATCTTTACACAAAAAGGCGTCTATGTATAAAATCTATTTTTTTTTAAAGAATGGAAAAACAAGAAATCGATACAGTCAATTATAATATGTAATTAGCAATACAAATGTATTATTTATGCTTATATTAATATTATATTACACTTGTTGCATCTAAAACATCTAAACAACAAAGTAGACATTTCCTGGTGTGAAAACCATCATAGTTTACTTAGCAGTTTCAAAGACCAGCTAACAGACTACATTGTTCTTACTTCGTCTTCAGCACGCAATAATGCTAAATAATATTACCTTTAACCAAAACAGGAAAAAATATGCTATTTAATTATAGCTTACTAAATTAAAAGACATTTTTTTAGTAGAACAGCTTCTGTAATTTTGTTACAATCAGTTTAAACCAAATCATTTATCTGATTGGTGACACGAATGTTTTAGATATGCGTGTTAATTCTTATAATAATTCATCGAGTAGCGAAAGTACCACTGCTAAGCACTGGTTCAAACAATATTCTCACACAGTCAGTGATGTTAAACAAAATAAGTAAATTGTTAAAACTGTTTAGGTATGGTTTTCTAAAGGCGATTTTATTACAGAAATAAATAATTTATTACTGTAATAAAACACTAGATTTACTAAAAATAGACGTGTAATCAATCTCTGTAGGGTAAACTAACAATAGATGTTGTAGATTAATTACCAAGGAGTTCTTTAATTTTATTCCGAAATATGTCCATATTTTAAAAACGAGTAATTGACTAGTCCGAATACTGAATAAATGAAAGTACTTGATACCTATTTCCACTTAAATTAAGACATGATTAGTTTGGCTTAAACCACATGAAGAAAGTGTCTTCAAGCTGGTCTTTTTAGCTATTTTACTGTTGTTTGCAATGCTACCCTTTAAATATCGAATGTAATACTATTTTCGAGCACCTTGATGTAGCCATTATTATTGTCTACACAGTTTAAACGAAACCAGATTGCCGGCATTGCGACGCGCGCCTTCAGCAAAATGTGTGTTACCTTTTCTGCGAAACTATATTTTCAGCGGTACTTGAACATACAAAATGTACGTACATGTTTAGATCTATTAAACCAAAAAGGCTTCAGTATGTCGCATTTCATAACTTTATAAATAAAAATAAACATAGAAGTTGGCATGTTTCCAGTTTTAGGTATTAATGTATCTGATTTTTTTCTTACTGATTCCATCTTCGTCCTGTGTCAGAATGACAAAATATCAGCAGGGCATTAATAAAATAAAATTTATTTGTTCATATTGTTTAGTTCACTGTAACATTCTAGTTTTAATTTTTCTACCCAATCTTGAATGAGTCATTAGGGACGCATGTTTGAAGTCGGTTTTTCTTAAAGAATGGAAAAACAACTATGCTTATATTAATAATATATTACACTTCTGCGACTAAAACCAACCTTAACAATAATCTGTAATATTAATATTGAATTGAATATTTCCTGGTGTGAAATCAATCATAGTTTCATAGAATAACTAACATACTATATTGTTCTTACTTCGCCTTCAATACGCAATAATGCTAAATAACTAAAACAGGAAAAAATATACTATTTAGTAATTATAGCTCACTGAATTATAATACTTTCTTTAACAAACATAGTTTATAAGGGAAGTTGATAGACATTTTTTAGTAGGACAGCTTCACTATAGTTTTCTTGCAATCAGTTTAAACCAAATCATTTATCTGTAGTATCTGTATAGTTGTAGGCTCGATGCTTGATTCATTTTATCAACTTATTGCCAATATAATGTAGGATTATAGTGAATTTGCATTACAGTTCTTTTTTCTTAGATATTTTAGTTTTTATTCAGATTTTGTGCGTGCATCTACCAAGACATCAGTTTTCATAGTCATAAAATCTAGGTTATGCTTTTAAAAATTTTCAGTTTAATATTAAGAGTAACCTAAAAATATTTCTTTGCCGCCTTTTTATTATGTTCTCTGTATGAAGATATGGTACCTGTGTTGATACAGTTTTAGATGATATTTTTGAGCTGTACTCTTTCTCGTATTTATGACATATTTTTGTAATACCAATTTCATATTTCACGTTGATTAGGTCATGATATCTGGCCAGTCGTGGTATAAATTCAATAGTTCGTTCATATAAAATATGTGCTCCGACTTGGTTTGATAATATATAATGTATGCCGATGTAGCTCTAATGAAAATGCTACTAAACAGGTATCAAATTTAGTAATTAAAAACGCCCTAACGGTCTTAAGTTGTCCTGAAATATATTATTACATTCGATTTAGCATAATATATATTTTGTCCGTGGAGTAACCAGTGTCTGGCAAATGTGGGAATAAGAGAGCTAATAAAGTAGATTTATTTAAAAAAGTATATAACTAAGAAAATAAACTGATATGCTGCTTGATTGTTAGACTTTTTTCATGCAACTTTCAGAGCCACGAAAAATTTTAGTTTCATTTTCACATGAAAAAGATATAAGAACTCTTTGGTAAAATACTTCTTAGTATTAAATAGTGATGGGCGGTGGGTAAATGCCCAATGGTTAGGTAAAAATAAAATGCACATTTACCCGGTATTTGCCGGGCTTCCCACATTTACCCAAACTTGGGTTATTTAAAAATTTAAATCCTAAAGTTAGTAGAAACACCCAACTAAATTGTCATCAGTATTTCGTCGTAGCACAGCGGTCAGATACGACTCATAGAAAATGATATGACACACTGGTAATCATCCGCTTATACGCCTCATGACAAACTTGGGAATTAATTAAATATACTTAGCTGACACTGCTGATAGACGGTAGGACTTATTACAGAGTTAAATATGAATTAAGAAGGTAGAAAAACATGCTTTGACATCAGATGCGTTTTTCAAGACGACAGAAACAATATTAGTCACAAGCAGTGATTAATCTAATCTAATCTCTTCCACTCCATCAAATAAATGTTATAGGAATCAGGGGATTTGATGTGACTATGAAAGTGCTTGATACATTTTTTATGCGTTCGATTTAAGTAGGTAATTCTTGCTTATTTATTTCTTTTTTGTTTGACTTAGCATCAAAACATATATTGATTATACATTTTCAATATGTATTGATTATACATTTTCAATATGTATTGATTATACATTTTCAGATAAATGTTTTAAAATGTACAAACTTTTTTTTTAACTAGGGTTTCTGTAAAATTTTGATGTTTTTAATACCGTTTAAAATGCCCAAATTAGGTAAATGCCTAATCATAAATATCCGGGTATTTCCCATCACTAGTCTTAAATAAATCATTATATTGTTGTTACTGTTATGTGAATCTATAATATGTAAGTGTTAACTTAGAGTGACTAAAACAATACGGAGTCTAATTCACTAAATTATTTCATAAATATTCTCAGATGTAGAATATTAGATAGGAGATTCTAAAATTTAATATCAAACCATTCAAATGTTTTTCTCTTATACCGTGGATCCGATTTTACCCACATATTCACCTGCTTATTAATTAACGCTTTTCTCATAGTATTTTGAAATTAATATTACTTATTTTTAGATGGAAATATTCACTACAATCACACATCTTCTAGTTATTATTATAGGCCCAATTGGGTAGTAGGCCATCACTTTATAACATTGCTTTCATTGTTAATTATCAATGTAAAAAGTATAATACTAACGATTTAGTTAAAATTCATACTCCTATATTAACAATAAATTACTGAATATGACTCCGGCGGCAGGTGTTTGGCGGCCTATAAGTTGAATTAGTGATACTAAAATATTATTGGAAGTATACTATAGAGATTTTGAAAAAACTGACTACTTAAAAAGTCTCGTTATTTAAATAAGTTGTTTCAAAATGGCTGTCATTTTTACCAAAAGAGATATTTTTAGTTTTATTTATTTATATTTTAGTTAGTACATACAATGAACAATTTTAAAAGTGTTAAAAAATATTGGCTCTGCACATAATATACTGGTTATCATATCTACGAACAGCCGCCGTTTTCAAAACAGTTTTTATGGGGTGATTTAGAAAATTAGAATTTTTAATAAATATTTTAATATTCTATTAGATATAATCACTTGCAAAATCGATTGGGCAATATATTAAAGTAATTTCTCACCGTCACTAAACCTGAACACAAATGTGACGTCCCACAAGAATTTATATTGAATCAATAGGAAATCTGTTAATAGTAATTGGTAATGGAATATCTCAATAACAAAAGATACCATTAGTGCAGAGTTGAAAGGCGTATTGTAGCAGTATTTTGTTTTTACTGTGTGTATATGTTTTTGCCATAATATTTTCTCCTCCACGTAGTTCAGAGAGTTAAAAGTTTACATATAGATTTGTCGATTATAGGCATAAGAAAATGGGAAATGCACTTGCAACGTAAATAAGTTTCGACTGTTTACAAAGCATTGTTAAAACCTGTTTGATCCCATTTACATTTTGGAACATGGCTTCTGCACTACTCTGGTGACTCTGTTCGAGATTCTCAGTATGACTAGGAATATATATATGGTGTTTCTAAAGTAAGATAAAATATGATGATGATTCGGTAATTTTATTTTTAAATGGGCGCACTTAATATACATAAGAAGGTCATTTCATATCCGTAAATAACATGCCGAGTTTCAATAAAATAGGTAAAAAATTAGTTGTTTTGGGCTCATGTTTATATCTTATACATACTTGTACTCCAGAGCATTTTTTTATATTTTTAAAAGTCATATTCATTTTTCTTATTACCTTTTAGGCATATTGAAATCACTTTGAATTTTGATGTCATTATTCTTAATAGTAACAGATGTATTCACTTCATTTTCATTGCTCAGATTTTTTAAAGTATCTCAGTATAATCAATTGATTTATTTTTTTTATGCTTCATATGTATTTTTATGAACCTATAATATCATTAGGTATTACTATTTTCAATTTATAGGCATGTTAAAAGCACATAACCGCCTAATTTGTAGTCTAAAGGTAGATATTGCAATTAGCAGTGAAATTTGCCAATAATTTATGTCATTAAGAATAACCCATATACACACACACGCACGCACACATATATATATATATATATATATATATATATATATATATATATATATATATATATATATATATATATATATATATATATATATATATATATATATATATATATATATATATATATATAAATAACTGACTCCGGAAGAGGAAACACTTTTTTATTTGTGGATTAAGGAGAAAAAGTAATTTTTTGTAAAAACACCTGCTTTCGCTATTGAAAAACAGTGCCACTATTCTAATTTATTGTACAGGTTGCTGAAGGGTATGATTTTAAAAATGCCACTGGAAAATTCACTTTTTTTTTTAATTATATGACGAATACATTTAAAAATTTTAAAAAACAATATTATATGTTCGATATAGTATACAGGGTGCAAAAAAATGGGAAACTGACATTTTTTCAAATATTAAATTAATTAATGAATTAAAGAATCACAAAATTTGTGTGTAAATTATTCATAGATAAGACCACCAACTTCTACTCACTTTTCCGTTTTTCTAAGCCTTACAACTGTTGTTAATTCCCTGAATTTGAATATTTTCTATGGTTTCACAAATTCGGTCTTTAGAAGCACCTAAGTTATTATTAAGGAGATCCGATTATGTTTTCTTCTTCAAAGATCTCTAAAAATGTGGTGGCTGGGGGGATTGGGCCGTATCGACCTATTCAACATTCAGGAAAATATCTATTTAACCTTTCCCGAACAATTCTGGAGTGTCTGCTCCGTGGCTATCTTGTTGAAATCATGCATTTTGTCGGGTATTTAGGGGTATACTTACTATCTAAATAGTTTATCTTCATAGAATTAAAGATTATCAAATATTTATTCATTTTTATATTTTCGTTAAGACATACCATTAACACCCGTATTCACTAAAGAGGTTAAATTTAGACCAGGTCTAACTTGACAGTTATAGGTTTAAGAGGACATTTTTAACAATTGAACAAATAATTTTTCTAAATGTCAAAATTAGAAAATGACAGTGACATAAGCGAAAGAAACATAACTGGCGAACTAAGAGTTTTAAGTAACATGGCAACTAAACCTGGTCTAACTCTTAAACCTTTTTAGTGAATAGGGGGGTAAGTTTTTTAGAATATTGAATCCTAAAATTAATATAAAACTTTGGAATTTCCATACTCCAGAAACGTACATTTTGTGACTTAACTATCCGGTTTGTGGTAAAGGTATCGTCGTCTAAAAAATATGAAATTTAGGAATTTAAAGGTGTTGTTCACCGAAAAACCATAAACAAAAATCTAACATCACAATCTTCCAGTGTATGGAGTAATTTTGGCTTGTATGATTTTATATTGTGTATTGGCTTTATAAATCACCTGTAAATCTAATTTAGCAACATTGCTAATTTTAGGGGCTCTGTGTCGAAGATATTTTTTGGGATGATGCGCTGAATCCATTGCGATGGCTGCAACAGCCTTTTATTATTTGCTTAAACAGATTTTTTCTGTATAATGTTTGCATACATTTTAAAATAATGGATTCTATCCATTTGTCTGTTAAGGACATATCAGGCCACTTTTTCGTGACATCAACACTGTTAAGTATGAATTATCTTATCCAAAACCTTTTTGTTATACTTTTAGCATTTCCGGATTGACCTTGGCACCTAAGCATCTGCTTAACCTAGAACATTGAAAAACACTATCACACTAGTTATGAAAAAAGCATAATTAAAAAATTGCACATGGAAACCCACATTTTTGAAATTAAGTAATGAAAGCATT
Organism: Kuschelorhynchus macadamiae; assembly: GCA_030620095.1. Lineage (NCBI taxonomy): Eukaryota > Metazoa > Arthropoda > Insecta > Coleoptera > Curculionidae > Kuschelorhynchus > Kuschelorhynchus macadamiae. The sequence goes on from JAUTXW010005223.1 coordinate 108,716, forward strand.
TAACAACTATTATTTATTCAATATGTTAGTTATATTATTATTCTTACTAATATTATTATTTTTAATATTAATCAATAAAATATGCTTAGATTTAGAACATAAACCTTTTCAGGTACATAACCATTTATACCTTTATTACCCTTTTATCTTCTGTCCTTTTTAAAATAATAAAAATGTTTTCCTTCAAATTCATACAAATACTTTTCTTGAAATGCTAACCGTAGAACAAAAAAATCTTATAATAGAGTGTTATGGTTTGGAGGAAGATACTTCATACCTAGGAGTTTCACAAAAAGTTGCCTAACATGTCCTTGCCAGAAGAAATTATAAAATACATACATATTACATAAAATTAAAAAGAAAAAATCCGGCTTAAGAGAACTGTTGGCATTTCAAGATAAACATTTGGATGAAGTTTGGAAAACGTTTTTATTATACTAAAAATGATATTTCAATACCGAAAAGGATAAATGATTAAGGTTAATTATAACGATATCAAATGCAAACTAGAATGTTTATATTCTGACTCGAAGCGTGTTTTACTGATTAATATTAAAAACAAATAATAATAATAATATTACTAATATTATTAATAATAATAAAAATAATATAATTAATATTATAGTGAATAAATATATCTTCGACAAAGAGCACGTATAGTACGCAATGTTGGTAAATTAGATTTGTAGGTAATTTATAAAGCAAATATATAATATAAAATCATACAAGCCTAAATTTATCCAAACACTGAGAGATTAGCTTTTTGTTTATAGTTTGGTGAACTACATTTTTAAAATCGTTCTAATATCTTCAAAAATACCATATTTTTAGGACGAAGCTATGTTTGCCACAATGGTATAGTTATTGAATAAAACGTACTTTTCTGGAATATTGAAAACACAAATTTTTATATTTATTAATTTGAGGATTCAATATTCAAAAAATGTTAATGTTTGGTGTGGAGATTGACTTTTAACGAAAATGCGAAAAAGAATCAATATTTGAGCATTTTTAGATTCTAGGAAGCTAGACTACTTAGTAAGTATACCCCTAAATATCCGACAAAATGCATTTTTTCAACGGGATATTCACACAGCACACGCTACAGCAATTGTTCGGGAATTGTTAAATAGATATTTTTCAAAACGTTAAATCCCCTCAGTAGTAACTTAGATGTTTAGAGAGACTGAATTTATGAAACCGTTGAAAATATTCAAATTCAGGAAATTTACAAAAGTTATAAAGCTTAGTATGCAGAAATTGGTGGTGTTACTTTTGAATAATATACTTACCGAATGTTATTCTTTTTATAATTAACTGATTAATTTAATACTTGAAAAAATGTCAGTTTCCATTGTTCCTTAAATTTTTTTTGCACCCTGTATAATAAATTAGAAGTGACACTTTTGTTTGTTTTTCAACGTTTTAGCTTAAGCAGGGGTTTTATATAATCACAAAAATATATCCTACATTAACAAATAAAAATGTTTTTTCTTTTCCGGATTCAAACCGTGGACACACATACACACACACAAATATATATATATATATATATATATATATATATATATATATATTATATATATTATATATATTATATATTATATATATATATATATATATATATATATATATATATATATATATATATATATATATATATATATATATATATATATATATATATATATATATATATATATATATATATATATATATATATATATATATATATATATATATATATATATATATATATATATATATATATATATATATATATATATGAATATATATATGTATATATATATATATATGTATATATATAAATATATATATATATATATATATATATATATATATATATATATATATATATATATATATATATATATATATATATATATATATATATATATATATATATATATATATATATATATATATATATATATATATATATATATATATATTTTTACATACATCTATAAATGAATACAATTATCATCGTATGAATTATAAGGCAAATATTGTGCTATAGTTAATCAGGAATTAAATTATACACAAATAAAGTGTGGCTTTAAATTTTGTATTTATTTTTGAAGCTTGTATGTTTATTGTTACCAATAAAGCGATAACATAATTTATTGATATTTTGTTTATCCTGAATAATCTTCAATATATATTAGCGTAGTAACAGTAACATTTGCTGTGCTTGTGCTTGTCCTTATCTTACTACTTTATGCTTTTCAGTTTTTAATTTTTTTTTTACTCCTTGAGAATTTTGACCAAGAAGTAAATAACATTTTGTCATTTTATAAGTATTGTACAGGGTTTTTCGGTTACAAATGCACCCTCCGTTAACGTTCCTATTTTTATAAATACTAAAAAAGTTAAATACAAGAATTTCTTAAAATTTCAGTTTTTTCTTTAAATCCCTAACACATTTTAGTAATTTATTGGTATTCCGTCGGCAGTACTTTCGTACCTAACCGATAAAAAAAATAAGACTGGTGTTTATATACAGGGTGATTAGTGGGTGGCAACATCCGAATATCTCAAAACTCTCAAAGTTCAGCTTCGTAAAAGGAATTCTTAGGATAAAATTGGCAAAAAAATCGGTGAAAATTATAGCTAGTGTTGCCCCAAAAGGGCGTAAGGCGCCTCGTCGATTAAAAAAAACATGAATTAATTTTTTTAAAGTCAGTTTTGCTGACTTTTTGTTGAGCAATATTTTATTGTTTTTAAAATAAAGTGGTGGGTAGATTTATACCTTTTTTTATTGTGATAATTTTGGGATCAGTTAATAGATATATATATATATATATATATATATATATATATATATATATATATATATATATATATATAAACTTGGTTTCGTTAGAAAAGGCTGATTTCCTTAATCTACTTTAGGGAATATTAATTTCCTATAATAAAAACCGCAAGAATTTTGTCTTGCAATTTTATACAAACACTATTGTTTGCAGTGGTGCATGGCGCATCTCTCCTTTCGAACGTGTCAAGCTCTTTTTAGTGAAATTAAGTACTATAGTTTGTTACCTCCTCGATAGCTCTACAGAAAATGATGGCCGCTATTATAGCTGACTTGGCCTCTGTATATTTTTTCCTTTTAATCCCTTCCTCTGCGGCAAAATTCATAAGATATGTCATCGTATGTCTTTTTAGTATTTTTTTCAAAGCGAAAATTCCAAGATAACTAGACACCGAAAGTGTACCTGTCTCGTTTGCGCATTTTCGTTTTTGGGGACGATTTTATTGTTCTTTCCACTTTTCTCCTGGAAACACAACTTACGATTTTTCCAGGTTAGCGCTAAGTACCCGGTCTAGAACTGCTTTTAATTTTTCTAAAAGCGGCATAGACAACATAGAGAGTGCATTCTGCTTTACATCGAGGCAACGACAGTTCTTAATTAGCTTGATTTAATCTTGGCTTCAATACAACCTCCAAAACCTGGCTTGACTGTGGCTTACAGGGTTGGATCCACGTCATAGCTAGGCGAAGGCGATCCAAAATGTAGCAAACTTGAATAGCTCTTCAACTTTCAGGTTGACTAAAGTGTTACATATTTATATTCGCTAAAATTATGATTATTTCGGTGGAATATGTACACTAAAGGGACGCTGGCGGACTTGCCACACTGAGAGAGATGAGAAGATAGAAGATAATCTTTTTTATTACTGCCATCATTGTTCATTTAACAGACATTTTTTATCCTTAGCGGTTTTCTTTAGGGTTTTTCCCGTTAGCTACTTTATGGGTGCTCAGGGCAGCCTCTTTGTAGCTAGTTAAAGAAACTGTTATAGATCCAGGGCTCGTTTGACCTCTTTTGGTACTTTTTCAAGCCGATTGGGACGGGGTCTCAGATCTGTTAGTCTTTTTAAAATACGGTACATCTTTCGAATACTCAGCTTTTCGACGGAAGCCATTTTAAAAGGTGAGTTGGGTCAGTGGGGGAGTTTTTACCTTCTCTAGGTTGGCATTATTGCCATGCCACTTAAAATGTGGCGACACATTTTTCCATTTAGGATCTTTTTTTTTCTTTATCAGGGTCCCCATTCATAATTCTTCAAGAGTAGAGTTAGTTTAATCTGTTTGATGCCTACACTACGTATGTAGTAAAATAATATCAAAATTAAACATTTTTCAATAAAGTACGCCACACAGGTTGATTTCATTTGTTTTTCACATTTGCCTTTATATCTTTTTGTACATTACGAAAATTATTTCAGTATTTTGATATTACCTTAATATATAAAACATAGTTGTTTGGGATTAAAAGTTTAAAAAAAATTTTAGGTAGATTTTTACTGGTAAAATCGCTTTAAATATGGTACTGTTGTTTGAAAAGCCATGCAGTAGAAATCTTAAGGGCAATATCTGAAAAGTACATGAAAGCCAAAAATTTTGTAAAATAATAAAGATATGCCTTTTTGTTTAGTATTTCTGTTTATTATATATGAAATATTTTATTAGCTTCAAATTTACAGTATACTAGTATATTACCAAAAAAAATACCATCATCAATATTTAGTAATGTAGAGTAAATCAAAACAGCATAATTGCTCCAAATATATGTTTACTGGTTTTCTAAATCGTGTTATAATTTACATTGTTTTCTCAAACAATTTTTATTTAAACAATGATTTTTGTATTTAATATCTGTCTAGTGCTATTTTTATATATATATTTTTAAAAATAATCCTTATGTCAATTATAAATAATTTTCATTTTGTTTTTTTTTTTTAACAATTGCAAGTATTTTTTGAGGGTAATTGAGGGTGCATCTATTATTTTCGGAAAAAATCAGAAAAACAGTAATTTGTTTAACAAATAGCATGTTAGTTCATGCTATTGGTTTTAAAAATCTGAGTTAAACAGGAGGATTTTTGGATATGTGATAAAATTATTCCCCGAGTTCAAAAAATAATATTTAACAACAGTAAGAACAATAATTATTAACCAAAAAACAATATAATTACTTCATAATCATTTTAACTTACCTTGTCGAACTTAAATGAGATATTTTTCCGGAAGGAAAAATTGTCTGACAGTTATGTCAGGCAATTTTTCCACTTGAAAAAAACATATATATATATATATATATATATATATATATATATATATATATATATATATATATATATATATATATATATATATATATATATATATATATATATATATATATATATATATATATATATATATATATATATATATATATATATATATATATATATATATATATACATATATATATATATATATATATATATATATATATATATATATATATATATATATATATATATATATATATATATATATATATATATATATATATATATATATATATATATATATACATATATATATATATATATATATATATATATGTATATATATATGTATATATGTATATATATATGTATATATGTATATATATATATATATATATATATGTATATATATGTATATATATGTATATATATATATATATATATATATATATATATATATATATATATATATATATATATATATATATATATATATATATATATATATATATATATATATATATATATATATATATATATATATATATATATATATATATATATATATATATATATATATATATATATATATATATATATATATATATATATATTATATTTTTTGTTAGGGTTATATAATTTATTAAATCTTCTATTAAAAATTCTTTCGTTTACCTGGGTTTTGTATTATCGCCCCGTTTTTATACATATTTGGTTTTTAGTCCTGTTTCTTAAAATGGCGTTACTTGGATTATTTTTTGGTATATGTTATGACTACTGTTGATATTGTCCTACCTGTCATTATCATATATTCGGACTTGTAATAGGTAACAACAGTTTTCATTATAACTGTTTTGTTTGTTTACCGTAAAAGCAACTTTTCACACCTCTTTTATATGTGTATCTTATGACTCCCGTGATACTGTCACCGTCGGTAAGAATAATAGGACCTGGAAAAAGAGGGCTACTCCACACTGATACAGATGTGGCTCAGTGGTATCAGTTTATTCAATTGCGAAACACTCGTTTTTGTTATTGAGAGAAGATGGTGATTAATTTTAATGATATTCAATTGTAATATTTCCTTTGACAAATAAATGTTGTTTGAGGTTTGAAATTATACATGCAAAATGATTATGAATCAAAGCCAAGGTTCTAAACCAACAACAATAACGCTGAATAAAATAATATCGATAAATCAATTTAGGACTTAATAATAATAGTCTTATATGTAATTTTATAAAATTTTCTACGTAACCAGCCCATGTTTATAACTGAATTTTAGATTATTTCAATAACTTTTTTCTGTTTGTTGGTCTTTATCGAAAATAACTTCATTTCCTATATCGAAATAAACTTCCTTTCCCAATGTATGTTACCAAAATGTTCGCTATTTAGACATTCGCGTATAGGAAACTTCTGAAACTGGAGACCATTATTACAAATATCTTTCAATTACGAAATTCAACTGAGTAAGCCGATACTTAATGGAAATTCATAAAACACTGAATAAAACGTCTATAACTTTAATTTCCACTGTATTACATTAAACCATGACAATTGTTTCGACACACAATGTCTTCTTCAGATGGAATTTAATTTTTAATGGTTCCATAACGTAATTTTTGTGTTTAAAGAAAGTTCTTTTTACTACTACAGAAAAAATATTAACTAAATATATTTAGGCGGAAACATGGGATGAAGACACACTAAAATTGACAACATCACTTGAAAGATTTATAAGATTTCTCGATACATTTAAGCTATCTTTTAATATTCAAAAAACAAACTATATTGCTTTCTCCATTTCTGAAGCAAATATACCTGACTTCAATACTATAAAAATTAACAACTTCTCAGACCCAATAACAAAGTAGAAAGTACAAAATGTCTAGGTATAATTATAGATAGTGACCTAAAATCGGAACATTATGTGTCATATTTGCGCAACAAGAAACAATACATTATTCATAAGTTTTATCTCTTTAGAAAATCCTTACATCAAAAGCTTTTAATAATGGTTTACAAAGCGCTGGTGGTACAACTTTTTAGATATGGTTAATTGGTATGGTCTGTACAAAAAAGCACTGGAACCTCTTAAGGTAATTCAAAACAGTATTTTAAAAAAACCTAGACCGTACTCAATTACTCTATTGTATTCCGAAGACCTTGGTAGTACTAGAAATTATATAATACTTACCTGCCAATTTTTTCACAAAAAAGATAACATTAAAAATAATTTTGTAGAGAATCCTTTTGGGACCCAGAGTAAGACTCATCGCTTGTTAAAGATTCCTTCTAGTAGGAAGAGATTTGTAAATTATCTAAGACCAAAGTTTTATGACCTTTCCTTAAGAATCCGCAATATAAGGACAACAAATAAATTTAGTGTTGAAATCAAAAAATATATTCCTAAATATATTAATCAATTTCTTTTCCTTGTCTAATCAGCAGAACACGCACCATGTTCTATTGAATTGTTATTCTGATAGCTGTAACATTAAATGTACTTATGTAATATTTTAATCGACTTCTATATGTACAAATTATAAAGTATAGGTACAACATTAAAGCTCTAAAAATATGTTATAATATTATATATATTTTAATGTATGTATTGTATTTCTTTTGAATAATATATGTATTCAACAGTAAAAAAATATGCCTTCAACAAATTTTCGCTTTATATCATTTATAACAGTAAACTAAAGTAGTTAATATTTAAGTGGTTTTTAATTCATTATAAGGTCGTCCAAATTACTAAGAAACTTGTGTCAATCCTATTTTTGTGTTGTTTTTTGATACACAATACCTAATTATTTACTATTATTATATGTACCTATCTAAAAAATAGGGCACACAGTAATTCGTATTTATTTTAATAGAAGCTTAATACTAACGTAGTTAATACGTTAAAATATTTTGTTTTTTTTTACGAAATTTTTATATAAAATACATGTATATAGAGGATCCTATCTTGGTCAGAATTCTCAGTAGCTTTTTTGTTTTATCCTCACTTTATTTTGCTTAGTTTCTTTTGCCTCTGCACAACTCAAGTAATTTGTTCTCCTTCTTCGCGTTGATTTTAGGATTCTTCTAATATGCAACCTCAAATTTCCTTGCCTAACCAACCAAAAGGAAAAAACGTATTTGATGATGAACCTCTGCCCCATGAAAATAAGGAAAACAAACCGAATGCGCCGGACAAACCACAATCGTCAAAGCCAGAAAGTAATCAGAGCACAGGCTGGTTTGGTGGTATTTTCAGTAAGTTGTCTATGAGACCCAAAAATCAGATGAAGTTACCTGATGATAAGAATCCTAAGGTAGGAAATAGTATATTAGACACTAAGTGGGAAGTGTTTTATTACTATTTTAGTAGTAAATATCTCAATCATGAAGCCCCACCGAAAATTGTATATGTACTGTTTTATGTTTAACTATCAACGTTTTACTCAAAATAGAAAAATCCTTTTTTTTAATATTGATAGTTGATGAGTGGGGTGCAAAAGTTAAAAAAAATATTACATATATTATTGTAAATAAGTATATGATTTGGTCCATATATATTATATATATATATATATATATATATATATATATATATATATATATATATATATATATATATATATATATGTAGACCTCTTCTCTAATTGCAATGTTGGAATCGAGTACTAGTGCCCTTTGGTACACGTACCTGTGTGTGAGTGTACGTCTCCTCTAGAGATATTTGTATATTTACATAGACCGCGACATACCGGCGGATCCTAACCCCACTGTGTCAGAAGTTTTAGTTGGTATAATAATTAGTATAGTCCCGTTTCGTGCGTTTCCGTTTCCGACCATTCAAAAATTTTATCTCAGATGTTTCCTATTCGGGCGTCAAGAAAATATTCTGATTATCTCATTCTCATTTAGTGCGTTAAGAGGTTTTGATTTTGTTTTTCAAGTACACAGTACCTAGCTTGCACATTACGCGTATTATTTATAAATATACAAATTTGAAACATTTAAAACTAAATTACGCATAACGAGGTGTTTATTTATAGGTAATCTGCGCATAAAGAATAAAATAAGGAATTTTGTCAACGTAATGGTTTTGGTACAGTTTGTTATTGATATTCTGTTACATATGTGTATCGGTTCCGAGTTAGCATCAGGTTAGGCTCTGGAGCGCTTTAACCTATAACTGAAGAGTGTAGTTCCATAGTGATTATTAAAATAAAAATATCTAATGTAGGTTCGCGCGAAACGGGAATTGAGAAATATGGTAAGTTCCTATCTACAGATTTAACGCTCAAAACAGCAAATATTTTAGACGAACGAAACGGGCATAGTTCTAATAATCATAGTGATTTGCTTTTACCGTAGAGTGCAATGTGACTTCTAACTTTCGCCCCGTTGGCTCTTTGATACTAAAATTGTTTTACCTTGGAATTTAAAGAATGGTGTCGTATAGACTTAGGATCTATTTGTAAAAAAGTCGTATCCCTAACGGCACAAATAAAAGCCTTCAAGTTTTCTGCCATAGCAGGAGCTCAGCAACTCGTACACATTTCAGTAAAACTATTTCTGAGCAATTCATATGACATGAAACAAACAAACACAAGTATGCTTTATTGCCGAAGGAAAATTGTTACAATTTTATGGACAAAGCAAAATTTGACTTAAAAGAAAAACAAACAGTGAAAAACGAAATATTAATTCGAAAAAAAAATCATATTTTTCGATAGGTGAATGCGATTATATAAATTGTAAATATATCAAGGATATAACATTGCCATAAAGCGGTTAATGAATCTAGGCGACCTTAATAATAAGGAAATAAACAATACATATACAAGGTGAATAATTTCGATTGCATTGAAATTAAAATTAAGCGATCTTAGACTCTATTTTGTTATCGTTATACAAGCAAAATAAGTCAAATTAAATAAAAAGTGTGCTGAACTAATAAAGTATATTAAAAAAAAAAAAAAGAGAAAATGTATAATTTTAATCTAATACGAAACAATATGTCATGCCTAGAGTTTCTGGTAGGATTTACGTGTTGTGGCCTTTCCGGGAAAGTGTTTATATGTTTTCTCATCAAACAAACGGGTTTTAAAACAAATAATGCAGGAAGTGTTAATATTTCATGTTTTTTGAAATAGTATTGGCAATGAGTTTTATTATTTTGGACATATTTAGTTACCGAGACGAAAATCATGAGCTCTTATAGGGTGGCGAAAGGTAAAACTTCACTTTTCTCAACTTTCTTTCGCTCAAAAGTTAATTATTTTTAAAGTTCTTTTGTCTTAACCTTGTGATATATTTAAAACTAGGTCAGATACATAAAGTCTTCTTTTTGAAACGTTCATTAGGCCTTTGGTCGTGTATTGGCCCTAACGTCTTGTTTTAGAACAAATAGTAAAGAAGGTGTTTGATTATTTGTAAAACAATGCCAATTCTTGCTGGCTCCCGTTTCTACAAACATTCTAGGGTTGTTCGGCTCAGTAGTAAAAAATTATTAGTAGGGAAATCCCGAAGATCTCATTTTCATTGTTTTGGTAACATGTAATAAATATCGCATAATACATTAAATCAATTAAAAACAAGGTATACACTTGCACAAACTGCAATAGAACTTCCCATTTTTAAACTAAAATTTGCCTGTTTGTTTTAAATGTTGTCCTCTTCTTCAAATAACTGATGTTGAATTGTTGCCTGCACTGTATTTTCTGCAAATCCGTATTTTACAAATTATGTCTCCCATGCAGGAGCATGAATAAATTAATTCTGTTTACATGAGCAAGCTTTGGCCTTGTCGAGAAACAGCAATGCTTGGTAAAAGCTGGTAACTGGGACTTGGGCTATTGACCAATTGAAGAAAATACAATACAATATTAAAATAAAAATATCTAATGTGGGGAAATAAGAATATTTATTTATCTTATTTTTGTTATTATTAATCTGGAGTTTTTCAATTTGTTTTATGTAAATGCTTATAATCGATAGTTTGTTAATTTCTAAATAAATTGACTGGCGAAATTTTTTTTTTCGAAAATAATATGAATTGTTTTCGGGGAGCAAAAAATCCCAATTTTTTCTCTAAAGTTTTTTTTATTAGTTTAATGACTTGTGTTCTATAACTTGCGCGAAAGCGATTTGCGTTGTGGCCCTTTAAAAAATATTTTTTGTATCAGCAATGGTTTTAAAGATTTCTCAGGGTAAAATGGAGAAGTGAAATTGAAAAAAACTGAATGTTAGCCTTTACCAGCCGTTGTAGCAAAATATGAGCAATAAAATAACTTGTACGAAAGTCGTAACCAATTTTTTTCTTAAGTGTGCATAATTAGTTGTTACAAGGAATGATGTACATAACTGGAAAATGTTGATTTGTACTTCTAGGCACACTATTATTTTTATAGAACAGTCCACTGTAAATTCCAAAGTTAAACCATTTTTCCTAGCGCGGGTACTGTACTATATGACTTGGCGCCGTGTAAAATAAAAGTTGTTAACCTGCCTCGGGAACCTAGGACCTTCCGCTGAGTTATCGTACATATTGGCCAATGCGCTTTTTGCGCCACTATTTATTGTAAATAAATTGTTTTATTAAATTAGTTAATGGAATATTCGACATATTTTGTGGCTGTTTCAAATAAAGATGTAGCGGTCTTCCTAAGCATAAGCTATGTGTCACCGGTGCTACAAAAAATATGCTATTAATAAAAACCCTCCAAAAACCAATTTGGTGCGTTAAGAGGTTTTTTTTTATGATTTTCAGGTACACAATATGTACTTTGTAGATAAGGCATCTTAATAAATATATAAAAACAAATTCGAACAACCATTAAAATAAATTAATCAGGGCATATTCTGTTACGTGTATATTAGGCGCCGGAGCGCGATAGCTTGAAGGTATGCATCATCATCATCATCGTTAAATCTATAGGTTAAGCCTCCTTAACGAATATTAAGATAGAATATCTAATGTAGGTTTGCACGAAACGAGGATTGCGAAATATATTATCTAGAGATTTAACGCTCGAAACGGGAAATTTTCTAGAGACGCACTAAACGGAATCATCTAAAACGGGTATATTTCATCTAACCGAAGTGTTTCGCAGATCCTGTGGGATGAAAATAAGAAGAAGTGGATAAATGTAGACGAAGATTCGAACGACCCTGCAAATGATTTTAAACCACCCCCAAAAATGGCAGACTTAGCGTCAAAAATGCCTGCATTCCAGCCACAGCCATCTCAAACTCCAGGTATGTATATTTTAGGGCAAACAGTGTTAATTCTGTGTTTTACTCATAGGTTTTCCAAAATAACCAGACAAGTTATTAAAAAAAAACAATAATAACTAAAAACACGATTTCGGACACATCAGTATAATATATATGTATATGTCTTAATGTGCTTTTAAATTTGATACCCGTTATGATTGAGTTTTAAGAAAATATTTTTTGCCTAATATGATTAGGTATCGATTTTTTAAAACTGTAATTGGATGCTTGTAAAATAAAAGTGACTTTTTTTTTGTTTTTCCTGAAGTGCTGGTTTGGTTTACTAGTATTCTGGTTACATTTTTTAGCACTAGCTAGACAAACAAATACTGTGAAACTATTAAGATGAATAATTAAAGTATACAAAATGTTGCTATAATCAGAACTTTTAATGTCAACACTTATAAATAGACTGTATAGGAATATTAACATTTTTAAATAAAAATATAGAACATAGGGAATAAGTGAATACTAATAACATGGCGAAAATGGAAAAATAAAATGCTAAGTTGATACCGTTTTTAAAATTTTAGGATGATTAATAAACAAAATAATATTGAATTTTAGAAACCTGCTTTACCTAATTATGATTTTGACAGAAAACTGTAAGGGATTAGGTTTTTAAAATAAAGTGTTAAGTATGGACATTCATTTACTTACACCCGTATACAAAATGCATTTGTATTAACTTGGCTTCAAAACATTAGGTTAAAACGTTACACAGGAATTTTGTATAAATCATAATTTTATTTAGGCAAACCAATAATATTTTATAAAACAGTGAAACTATAATATTCAGTGGTTCATGATCTGTAGGTTGCCTTTCTTCAATGCTGTTTTCTTTCACTTCTTTTTTATTTACAAAATATTTTGTTTATATCATTTCAGTTTAGAACGAGCATCAATCGTTTAAGATAATAGTATTACCTATTAATTGCTTTAATATTAAATCAAAGCAAATATGTTCCTTTCATGTAAAGTAAACAAGCCTTATTTCTAGAGTACAAATGTATTCAAATTCTCACAAATCACTACGTGATATGATATTACTGAACGCGTAATAGTCAGACTCTTGATTTCGAAAACAATTTATTTACTCTCCAACCATAATTTATAGCCCATTTTGGTCAATATTCGACTCGACCTTTAGTGAATAATTGTTTTTTATGTTTGCGCCGTTCGTTATCAAATTTTACTGTTTTACTGACTGTGTATCGTCAGGCATTTTTTACCAGCACTATCACCAACACCGAAATAACAAGGACCCGGTACTCGCGTGTGACGTCATCATATGTAGGATATGCCATAAGTTTCGCGCCATTTTAGCTTAAAAAAAAAGTTATATTTTTAAAACCTTTGAAGGGTTTTTGGTTTAAAAACAGAGCAAGTCATGAACTGAGCCTTAAGTATTTTTAAGCATGCGGACTTATTGTTTGAAGAATTGAAGCTAAAATCATAGTAGAGTTTGTAAAACGATATCTTGCTTTGTTTATTGTATGTAATTTTGGTTGCTCAGATATAAAAGTTAAAGCAAATTTATTTTTAAAACTGTCTTCCCCTACGTCTTTCCTCTGATCTGATATGTTCCACACTAAACAATCTAATATGTTCGAAATATGGTTAAAAACACTTTCCAGTTTCGCAAATTTTTGTCTATTTTAGATAACAAATCTTTGATTCATTTATATTATTAGAGATAAAAGGTGTCTTTAAATTAGGTCCTCGATTAGATCTAATGCCATTTAAATAGGAATTTATAGCTGCAGAATATGTAATTACAAGTCCTGGAGAATATTCTAATTTAAACAATGTAACTTTTTGCAGGTCACTAATTTTCAAACCAATCCTCGGGTAATTGAAACGAGTTAAAAACAACAAGAAACTCTTTAAAACCAGTATAGAAAATTTCTTTTTGAAAAGTCGCAAACTCAGTTTGGCTGTCTTTAAAAATTCTATTTTCATTTCCTACAATTTTTCAGCACGACTTCTGTGCAATTTTACAGTTGTGGATACATAAGGATAGTTTGGGAATTGTGTAGGTATGTCATCTTGTTTTGATCTAGGAATTTTCAGACTTACAGTTATAGTATCGTCGATTTTTGAATCCGTTCCTGTAGAACAATTTATTATATATTCTTTGGCAAAATGTAACTCACAGACCCCGCTGGATTTGGATCGGGTAAAATTTTCTCTGTGGATAGCCGCTACCCATTTATTAGCCATAACTGCATCCGTAGAAAAACGAAACGCATGCACTTTTGGTCCCTTTTTTATAACTACGCCGACATCCCGGCAGACAACAGGAACCCGGCATTATCACTATATTATCCGTAAGAAAACTCGTTTTCGGTAAAAAAAACTAATAATCTTTGAACGTTATGTCATCCGTCAAGCACGACGAATAACCTCGCTGTGCTTACGTCATGCGGCTCTGACGTCACGGTACCCGGTCCTTGTTATTTCGGTGTTTTTGGCACTTTACGTAATTCCCGCATTATTTTCATTTTTTTAGGAAGGGGTGCTTAGACAGAAACGCTGTTCTTCAAATAAAAAGCAAAAGCACAATATTTAAAAAGTTAATTGAACTACAGTGCAAGGGTGTTTTGTACTAGTTCCTTTTGTTGTATATCAATCATTTTTTGTATTTCTGTTTTGATTTTTGGCGGTTGAATTTAATAGTAATAGTTTGATTTGAATGACTTTTTTATATCTTTACTGGACATTTTGAAACTAAATGTTTGTTATGAGACCGAATTAGTGAAGAGACTACTTGAATGCATACGATTCTCAACTCAGGTATGCGAATGCAGATAATATTCGGATCGATATTCTACCACCGCCAAATATGATACTTCGTACCCTATCGTTCGAATCATTGTATTGTGTTCAAAAGCGAGAATCGCTTACATATTAATCGATTAGAAAAGTTCTCGGATACATTAATAAAAGTATCTGAATGATTTTTTCTGTTATATAATGAATATTGAAGTATCAGTGAAAATTTCAAAAATTACATGAATATTTGTATTTACATATTGAACTTAATTCACCCTAATTAGAAAAAATCATTAAATAATGAAACAAAAGAGCTAACAAAGACAGAACAATTTAAACTTAAAATAAACTTTTAAAAACTCTACTTAACTGAAACGTAGGCATAACTAAACCATCTAAACAATGAAAATGAAATATATTATTTCTAAAAATAGAAATGAACAAAATTCTACAAAATTTTTCTGTAAATGTTTAAATTGAAAATAATTAGCTCAAAAAATAGTCAGTGTTCTTTGTCCTATCATACTGATTAGCGATGAATAAGTCAAACCAGACGAAGAAAGAAAAGGGTCATAACTGTCGATAAAAGCAAACAATGATGGTTTGGTAGAGACATGTAAAAGAATCCGCTCAGCCTCAACGAAGAGTGAATTTCCGTATCTAAACATTCGAAACTTGCGTTGCCATAAAACATATCGATTTACTGCAAACGGCTTATTGCATCTATCCACGTCGACAGGATACCCTTGACTGCTTATCATGAATACCTAGGCAAAATTACAATTCGTCAATAAAAATCATTAGATTCTGTTCCTGGTTCCATTGAGATCCGTTACATTTCGTTGTCTTCAAACTGTATGCAAAAAAGGACATATCGCTAAACTGATGCTAAAAGTCTGACAAGTAATATGCTTGACGTTTTCTTTTTAAACGAGTCGGTCTGTTTTGGCAGAATTTGTTGCAAAGGTCATGCCTTCACGTTTCAATGTTTTGTTACGCATTTTTTGTCATACCTATTCTAAGTAGTAGTCTATTTGGGTAGCACAAAAATATTTCTTAGATGAACATAAATAATGATAAAAATAAATGAATTGTTCAAGTTTATTTTCTCGAATTAAACTACATAGTTCTATTTTTAAGAAAAAAATATTCTTAGACTGTTAGTTTACGGCTGTAATAAATTATAAAGTATTTTCAAAATAAAAAGTAGTAACCTGTGAATCCTGTAATCATGCAATCATGCAATAAAGAAAGTTTAACCTGGTATCAAACCACATCTGTATAATTTGAAGAAACCAATTACCGTGTTATCGCTGTTTTTTTTATTATAGCAGAGCTTTTCGGATATAGAAATCTCGGATCAGGTAGATCTTTCACAGCTGATCGTTGTTTCAAAAATGTATTTGCTATAATCTAATAATATGTTATAAAGCATGAAAATACACTACTTAATAATAAATGTAGTAATTCGAAAGATGTAAATTAGTTTTATTTTTCCATGTATTTTTTCTCCGATCTATTTGTTGTATTTAATTCAATATTCGTTTTCTAATTTTATAACGGCTGTCGGTATGGACGTGTTTGAGAATAAATAAGCAATATCGAATTAGAATTAAACAAACTTTTTAAACATAGATGAATTTAAAATTTATTGAAAGTTATAACCCTTCTTTCAGCCAGGGTAAAAAAGATCATACAATATGACTGACTACGGATCGATCGTTACATTTTCCCAACGCCAGGTATCTGAATCGAGTTCAGTTCTTGAACGCATGGTTCAGGATCTTAATGATCGAGTTAATTCGATTCTAATTTCCGAAAAGCCCTATCCATACACTATAGGTGATATTTGCTTTGGTATGTATAAAATACTGGACTGTTTGTAACCCTAATTAACTGAAAAGCACTGAAAAAAATAATTTGTCATTTGTACAAACTGTAGTAAATAGTCAACATTTAGCTTTATGACTGGAATGAAATCGGGGAGTAAAAAAAATACTTTTATATTGCACTTTCTGTCCTGCAGTCTCGAAACGATCTGAGAATACATCCAACGAATTATATTAAAAAATAAAACAAATGAAAAACATGCGCCACGAGTTTGTGAAAATTAACTATCTAATTTTTATTTCATTTCTTACATATTAGGGAAGAAGTTTATTCTTCACCAAATAAAAGCACGCATTTGTGCCCGCGCTGCTATAATTGGTGGAAATGTTGCAGTAAGCTGCATGCCACTGGTTTTAGTAGTACTAATTTTATCATTAATATATATTTTAATAACGCAATATTTAACGCAGATTTGAATAAGATGTCATCGGGACCATTGTCTTTACCAGCAATGAATAGGACAACTACTCAGGAAGAAGTTATGCATGTTAGGCCTACACAATCGAATATGTTTAAAATGCAAAAAAATCGAAGTAAGTATACCTTTCTTATATCGTGTGAAATGCCATCAGGTATTTTTGAATAAATGGGACAGGGTGATTGTAAATAAGTAGTAAAATAAAAGACACAATGATAAAAAGTTTTAAATATAATTTATCTTTTATATTTTGTGATATTGCATTGAATTTTTGCATGCGCTAATATCGCATTAGATATACTT
>JAUTXW010005224.1:1222500-1255000 GCA_030620095.1 Kuschelorhynchus macadamiae
AGCGAATGCGCTGGCGTCGGTTGTTAGAATGAAGGGTTCCTCGAAGTCAGGGTATATCAATATAGGGTCAGACATAAGAGCTTGCTTTATGGTTTCAAAGGAAGTCTTGCATTCAGTATCGAAAAGAAATGCGACATCCTTCTGAAGAAGTTTTGTAAGAGGCTTTGACATTTTAGCGAAGCTAGGAATAAAACGTCGGTAGTAGCCTGCGAGTCCTAGAAAAGATTTAATGTCCTTGGGATTTTTGGGTGGAGGAAAATTTCGAATACATTCGAATTTTGCTGGATTCCGCTTTACGCCATCATTGGTGACGAGGTGCCCGAGGTATGCAACTTCCTTGGCTTGTCTGGCTGAATTTTTAGATTAGCCTTGCGAAGTCGTTTGAATATTTCCTTTAGTCGGTCCATATGGGTGTAAATGGTAGGCGAGTAGATGATTATATCATCCATATAAACTAGGCAACGTTCATTTTGAATGCCCAACAGGATATTGTCCATGACGCGCTGGAAGGTGGACGGTGCATTCTTAAGCCCAAATGGCATACGAACGAATTCGTAATGGCCATTCTCGACTGAGAAAGTGGTTTTGGGAATGTCGTCGGGGTGAATCTCAATCTGGTGAAATCCAGACGCCAAGTCGAGGGTGGTAGACTACTGGCATTTGCCAAGTTGGTCAAGAAGATCTGAAATGTTAGGGAGTGGGTATTTATCATCTACAGAGAGCTCATTTAACTTTCTATAGTCGATAACGACACGCCATTTCTGTTTCCCAGAAGCGTCAAGTTTTTTGGGAACGACCCAAACGGGAGATGACCAAGGGGAGACTGATGGGCGTATTATACCTTGATCTAACATGTTTCCAATTTGTTTTTTGACTTCTTCTTTGTGTACCTGTGAGTATCTATAGGATTTCGTGTAAATGGGCCTAGCATTATTCGTTTCGATGGTATGCTTGATTTCGGTAGTGAAGGTTAATTTATCACCTTCGACGTAAAATATGTCGGCCTATTCAAGACAAAGCTGAGTGATTTCTTCTCGTTCTTCTTCGTTTAGATGTTCGGTTCTTAATTGGGCTTTTATAAATTGAATTCTATCAATAGGTTCCGTATTACAATGTTCGCTAGTATTAAAATTAAAGATTGGTTCAAGGACTTGTAAAGGTTCTATTTGGAGGTTAGAAAAGTCGATGACTTTTGGGATGACATTGGAATTTATGACTGATGTTAATTTCACCATTTTTGTCTATTTTAACGAGGGCATAAGGCAGTCTAATTTTTTCTCTTTCTTGTGCGTATAGTATGGCATCTGTATCAGCAAGGTCGCATTTTAACCTGAAAATTTTTTCTGTACGTCCTTCTATCGAAATTTTGTTTCGAGTTTTTATTTTTTTCAGAGAAGTTCTCAAGTTTGTTGCCCGCTTTGTGTAAAGGTACTTTTTTTAATTAGTTACAAGTTGTTTAGATTTTAAATCAATTATACATTTATAGTGTTCTAAAAAGTCTAATCCAAGTATTCCGTCAAATTCCATTTCCAAATTATAAATAAAAACCTTATAGGGGTCACCTGCATTAAATGGTACAAGAATGGATTCGGTTATTTGAAGTTTTTGATTTGTGATTCCCTGAATGGTTATATTTTCGGGTGATCTTCGAGGAAAATTTTCGACGGTTTTTTCTTTGAAAATGGTTATACCCGCTCCAGTGTCAATTAGGAGTTTATATTTGTTTGATGCGTCGTTAATGAAGTACAGATTTTTTGAATTTACTGCGAGTACGGGATTTAGAGAAAGCTCTGTTCTGTAACATTCAAATTGGGGTTTATGTCGTCTAGATTGAGAGTCTGGATCTGATCCTGGACTTCTTGTAATGGGTCTGCAGATTGATTGGTGTTGTTCGGGGGATGGTTTTGGTTCGGGAGTCCCAGAAAATTTTGATAATTTTCGTTATCAGGGATTGGTTCAAAATTTTCATAAAATCCTTGATTGTCTGCACTATATGCGCGGTAATCGGACTGTTCTGGGATATAATCGCAGTAATGGTTATCATATGAATCATTTATATATTGGTCGGGGTCATATTCATGGGATTGAGAGTTATAGTTCATATGAAGGGTTCTATGTTGATTGGACTGAAAATTAGGGTTCCTTTGCATTCCTGAGGAGCGAAATTGGGATAACTGATTTTGTTGGGAAGTAGCAAATGGTCTGGATTGGTTAAAGGGTTGATTTTGGGAAGGACCTGGTCTTTGGAAATTAGTATTATTTTGGAAATTAAGTCTATTTTGAAAATTTGTACCAAAATTAGAATAGCTTTGATTTTGTTGGGCGCGGCATTCATTAGCCATATGTCCCAAACGTCCGCAACTGAAACACTTTTAGGGTTGAGAAGGGGTTTTCCTGACCGAAAGGTTAGGTCTAATTGCGATGGGTGCTGGTTTAGGGTTTTTCTGAGTTTCGAAATACGATAATTGTATTTCTCGTCTAATTTTTATTTGGGCTTCGATAAGATTTGAAGGATTTCCAGCCTTGATAATCTGGCCAAGGCGTGGCTCTAATCCTGTGAGGAGGGTATTAAGGGCCATTGTGTCATTAAGGGAACACTGTGCATTTTTTTGTTCAGGACTTAGACCAGGAATTTTTTGAAAATTTGCAAGCATTTTTGCATGGAGTACTTGCAAACTATTGAAAAATGTTAGGGGAGATTCGTTATATAATTGTTTAAGACGTTGCAGGTCTTGAATGAGTGAGGAGAGGTCCCTTGTATCGCCAAAATGCAAGGTGAGTAATTGTTTAATGTGGGCATAAGTAGAAGGGTTTCTCGAGTTTATAAGTTGAGCCGCTCTACCTCGTAGTTTATTTTTTACGAAAATCACTAATAATTTTTTTTTGGTCTGCGACTGCCATATCGTTTGCAGTCACAAGCATTTAAAAATGTTCCTAACGAGATTTGATCTCCCTCAAACTCCGGGATAATGGAAAATATCTCGTATAATTTATAGGGCTCGATAGCTTCTGTAACAGTATTTTTTGAATCTTGTGCCACAGTGGCAGTAGCTGGGCTACTAGTTTGAGAGCGTGTATCAGGCATTTTTCTTAAAATATTATTCAATATAAAAGAAATAAGCAATAACCAACAAGGAAATATCAGATTTTCGAACAGAAATTCAACAAAAAATCACTTCAAAACACAAAATTAAATTTTAAAAATAAAAGAGATGATTCGTTACTTACGAAAACACTCCAAGATGCATGAATTGTTTTGTTCTCGACTTTGGGCAACCAGGGGCTGCACTTGGTGTTCCTTCCGTTCCTGTCGTCGAGTGAGGACTCTTCACTTGAGACGGTTGGTTCTTTTTCCGTTAAGGGATGAATCCGCCGTCACAGTTGAAGTTCTCCTGTTCTGTTGACGTTGACGAATCCTACCGACTGCGCCAATTGCTATCACGACAACTTCAAAATTCACTTTTTAAAAAATGATTTTATTTATAAAACACAAACTTTACTTAATTACAAAAATATTAAAACAATTAAATTAAAATTCAAATATCAAACTGACAGCATTACTAGCTATTTCTATTACTAACTTAAAATTATATTCACAAGAGTATTTATATTATTATATTTGCAAGCATCAGCATTGTTCCCACGGTAAAGTCACGTAGAGTGTTTCCTGCTGATGTTGCATCCTGCGAAATATCAGGTCTCATCGCTATTGCGTAATGTCACCTCGTGTGACCGGCAATCAGATCAATGTATATATATATATATATATATATATATATATATATATATATATATATATTGTCGTTTGACAATTACATACTAAAATATTATTTATTTATTATAGTAATTATAATAATTATTAAACTAATAATCATGCCGGGGCGATTAAATTACACACACGAGGATTATTTGAATTTGTTTATTATCTATGGGGAATCTAACAGAGTTTTAACAAGAACATGCCAGATATTTGCTGATAGATATCCAGATAAACAGAAACCGTCACCGAACAGTGTTAATCAAATGTTGGAAAACTATAAAATGTTGAAACCGTGAAGGCAAAAATTAATTAAAGAAAGCTTATTCCCATTATAGTCTAGTCTACACAAGAGGACAACATTTTTTCAATAAATGTTGAAAATGTCCACCTTGTACTTCCAAACATTTTTCTCATCTCCGAATAAATCTCTCGTGGGTGGCCGCTCTAATTGAAGCTGGAGATAAACTTTCGAACGCGTCCATTACCCTTGCCATACAGTCCTCTTTCGTTGTTACTGGATTAAAATAAACGATTCCTTTTATCGTTCCCCATATAAAATAGTCTAAGACATCCAGAACGGTAAATTTGACAGCTGCCAAAATGTGACATTATTCGGACACATTGTTAAGAAAATAAGATGTCGTATACGACACGTCTTCATTGTTTTTTGTTAACCCGCAACCCGCCTCAACTTACATTTTTCTTATGGCCGCCATATTGGATTTTTCAATTTTTGGAAAGAGCCTAAAATTTCCAGTCTACTGATATTTCACAATTGCATTAAAGATTTTAGTATCATCGAAATATTACACTTCGTAAAGTTAGGTTTCAGTTTTTTCTAAGGAAGCCATGATTTAAAGTAATGTTAGTTCTCAATGCTTTTCTAAGGAGGTCATGATTTATCTGTAACAAAATTGGATTTTGACTTTGACGTTAAGTTAAATAGTTGAAAGCGTCAAAGCTGTGTTTTAATAAGTAGTAGGTACGCTTTTATCTTAATAAAATCATAAATCTGACACATAAATTGTTAAAACCTATAGAAAATGGCGGGCATTCCGTATTCAAATGAAGAAAAGGTTGACATGTTAGCTCTGTACTTTCAATCATACAGAAACGCCGACGTTACCTCAGCAAGATATTTGGAGATGTACCCCGAACGACGGCAGCCCAAATAAAACCCAATTCAGGAAAATCGTATTTAATTTAATTAACCATGGTGCCGAAAACCCTAGTGCATCGGCATCGGAAGAACTGTATAACAGGAAACTAATGTGCCAAAATCAACAGTACATAGAGTTTTAAAAAAGAATAAGTACCATCCATACAAACCCATAATAAATAGTACGAGGACTTAAGGAAACTGATTTTCCAAGACGACTACAGTTCTGTGAGTGGTATACTAGGAGATGGAATGAAAATTCTGATTTTGTAAATCATGTTTTGTGGTCCAAAGAGAGCAGGTTCACGAATTGTGTAGTCTTTAATAGGCACAACCGTCATCATTGGGTTGTGCAAAATCCCCACGAAATGGCAGAGAGACGTCTACAGATCAGATTTGGAAGTAACGTTTGGTGTGGAATCATTGGTAAGTTAATCTAACCAATCTTTTTTAAATAGGCACCAAATGATGGTCAAATAATAATCTTTTTTTTTCGTTTAGTTCTTTAATGATACTAAAAGAGAATAATCTAATAAAAAAAAAAGTAAAACGTTCTACTCTAGTCAGTCAACTTACTTTTTTGATATTGTATTACATTTTTATTCAATCATTTTGTATTGTAGTTTCGAAGAACCTATAAAAATAGAATTGGGTTCTATAAATTTATTAACACTTTATCTAAATTTTCTGCAGATTTAGCTGATTCTCTAAAATTATTTTGATTGTCTGAATTTAATGATTTATTATTACCCGGGAAGCCTAGTTCTTGCGTTATGAATAAAATACCATATTAATCAAATGTCGAATTATTTTTCGATTTTCATTATGATTTATAGAAAGGCGTTCAGCTGTATTTCCGAATAATTTAAATTTTAAAGCGCAAGGGGTTTGTTCTTTTGATATTTTATGTTTTATTAAGGCACGGTGTACTTCTTTAAGATTATTATATTACTGAAACAAATTGATTTAGTATTTCCGAAATTAATATGCAATACCAACAAAATAATTTATTACGGCTACTACTTCCCGCTAATCAAATATGTTTTTCTTTTTCATAATGAAGCTGAATAGGTTTCAACTGTATACAAGCTCATTTATTGCGGGATGTTTCGATAATTATTTTTGGAAAGAAAATATCTACTTTTTAATAAAGATAATGTTCCCTTTATAATTTATAGTTACTAGTACCACCCTGCCGCCCTTGACTGTTGGGCACCTATTTATAAATTATTAATCATTTCAGAAAATCGACTTATTGGACCATTTTTGTTTGACTACAACCTAAACGGGCAGAGGTTACGAGCTATTCTAACGGAAGATGAATTAAGAAGAACTTGGTTTCAACAAGACGGATGTCCGGCTCACAATGCCATTCAAGTCAGGAACTTCTTAAGAGAGCAGTTTGACGAAAGAATAATTTCTTTAAATGGTCCAATATCTTGGCCTCCTAGATTCCCTGACCTGTCGCCCTTGGATTTCTACCTCTGGGGTCACACGAAGAATGAAATCTATGAATTTGATCCCCCCTTGAACATAGAAATCCTGAGACAAAGAGTTCTGGGCACATTTAGAAATATTACTCGAAATACACTTACCAGGGTTGTACGAAAAACAGTCACCAATTGTCAAAAATGTCTCGATGCAAATGGACATCATTTTGCAGATTTATAAATTAATGTTACCCACTTACAAAGTAGTTAAAGCTCATTTAGATTTTTTAAGTCGTTATTTACGTTCATGTTGTATTGAAAATTCAATGCGTTGAATACATTACTTACTTATTAATGTAATCTTATGACAAATAAATCATGGCCTCCTTTAAAAACATTGAAACCTAATTTACGAAGTGTGATATTTTGATGACACTAAAATCTTTAATGCACTTGTGAGATATCACTAGACTGGAAGTTTTAGGCTCTTTCCAAAAATCGAAAAATCCAATATGGCGGTCATAAGAAAAATGAAAGTTGAGGCGGGTTGCAGGTTAACAAAAAACAATGAAGACGTGTCGTATACGCCATCTTATTTGTTTTAAAAATGTGTCCGAATAATGTCACATTTTGACAGTCAAATTTACCGTTCTCGATATACTGGCGAAAAACGAAATCCGCCATTTTCGGTTTTTCGCCGATATTTCCCAAACTTATTGATCCATCGTAAATCTGAAGCCAGATATGTATATATATATATATATATATATATATATATATATATATATATATATATATATATATATATATATATATATATATATATATATATATATATATATATATATATATATATATATATATATATATATATATATATATATATATATATATATATATATATATATATATATATATATATATATATATATATATATATATATATATATATATATATATATATATATATATATATATATATATATATATATATATATATATATATATATATATATATATATATATATATATATATATATATATATATATCTATATATATATATATATATATATATATATATATATATATATATATATATATATATATATATATATATATATATATATATATATATATATATATATATATATATATATATATATATATATATATATATATATATATATATATATATATATATATATATATATATATATATCCATATATATATATCCATATATATATATATATAGGATTAGGGTACTTAGTCTATTTCTTACATTTCAACAGAGTAAATATTATATTCAGTATGATGAAGAGACCTCTTGAATATCCTCTTTGGGAACATCCCCTATATTACCTCAACTATGCACAAAACTAATACACATAGCGAGTCACAGCTTTACTGTTGCGGTACTAACTTCACTTCGAAATAGGACATTATTCACTGTTTGGAGCACAGGGTCTGCGTATCAATGGTATTTGATATGATTTCAGATAGCTGTATTTATAGACATTTATACAAAATACACTTACCCATTAAGTTCTTGGGTTGATTCTCTTAATTTTGATATTTCTGTATTAACTATTTCCGTTTTTCTTAAATCGTATGAAGCTAAAGCTTGATGTACAGCGACAGGAACCAAACTGGAGAAAAGATCTAAAAAAAAAGTTGATTGATACCAGTGAACTTGTGTTTTTTATGTTTAGAATTGTAACTGTTGTGATGCCAAACTATAAGGTCTAACCTACGATATTATTAAAGTTTAAAGATGAAAAAATCAAAATCTAAACATGCTTCATATTAACATAAATAACTCTTATGTGAGTGATTGGCTGAAATTCGACATTTATAGTTAACGTTTATTACCTTTAAAGCTTTGGGACATTTTTTCTTGCAATGGTAAAATTTTTGCCAGTGGTGCCTTTCCAATAGGCTCGAGAGACTTATAATCAGGTATCCTCTCGTGATAGATAAAATCATTATCCTTTTCCACCTCAGCCAAGTTCCTTTCCGCTTTATTCAACAAATCACTAAACAAACTTCTACCAGACCTGAATTGAGCAGCTTTAAATTTTTCTATAGCAATCTAAAATTAAGTAACTTAAACAATTAAAGTGACATTTCCATTGCATCGTAAAGAAAGAAATAAAAAATACGAAATAAATGGTTTAATGTAAATTGATTTTATTCTTCTTAACGCATTGAAAGAAAACGGGGCTATACAAATGAACGCTGATCAAAAAAGTGGTAGCAAAAACAGCACTATATAAACACGACATGTAATAACAGCTCTATAACAAAGGATGGATTATATAAAAACAATGAATTTACGAAAATAACGTATAATACAAACGCGACAAATATAGCGTACAAAATAACGGCGGTTATGTTTATTCATATATGTAATAGAAATACATTTACATCATAAAAATCTAAAAGGAGATTCTAATATATTAAGTTTATTAATGTTTTAAAAATCATCCTCCATAATGCTGTTTTTTTTTCATTCCAGCAATAAAAAAATCAAAATTGCGATCGCGCCGTACAAAATTCATTTATATCGCTGACGTTTCCTTTGGTTTCGAGATTTACCATTCTTTGGCGATCTTCCTTGCACGAACTGAATAGACAAAAACTTTTTTTATTTTGTAAATCTAATAGACATTTATACAAAATACACTTACCCATTAAGTTCTTGGGTTGATTCTCTTATTATTATTATTTTGTAAATCTCCTGAAATTCCCCACTCAAATAAAGTTGCCTCAGTTTACCCAGTGTGTTCTACTATTCCACATGCCTTCGCGGTAAATCATCCGTATTGCTGCATGGTAATTTAGTAATGATGCCATATAATTTAAGTTAGGTTTAGTTTGTTGTACACCGAGTAATAGCAGCTTATAAATATGAGAGTAAAGATCTCTCAAACATACTCATATATTAACGAGCATTTTGCTGTTCCCCGTGTCATTATTTCTAAAAAAGTTTTTTTTACTGAAAATCTGTTTGGTACAGCGCTATAACGAAATTTTAATTGAAGCTAATTTAAAGCAGCATTCCTTCAATATGAGCTTTTTTAATCGGCACTCCTTACTCTTAACCAGACTCCATTCTAGACATCTTCTGCCTGGTGGGTAGGCTACAACCAGAATATAATTGTGTATATTTATTTTCTTTTTAACGGTATTCGTAGTAATATGTTAAAAAATGTCCTCTGCACGCTACTGATCAAGGAGTGCTGCCTATTGCCAAGAAAGTCAATATAATTATTTCAGTGCAGAAAGACAAAGACAAAAATCAATGTTGGCAGCTCCAAATACGTTTACATTTTGCCACAAAGTAATTGCGGCATTAATTTTTTTAAGTATGTCACAAATTTCCTTTTAAAAATGGTATAACAAGAATTTTATTAATAGAATTAGTACTTTAGCCATAAAATAAATCTAAAAGTTGAAGTTTTCCTTCGACGTATGCAGACGGAATTCGAAAATCCTGAAAATAGTCCTGAAGCCTACGACCAAGATTTTGTATTCAACACTGCGCGTCTAATAAACTGATACATGATTAATTATGATATTCGGTGCTACAGTGATAGAGGGAGAAAGTTGCCGGAAATGGAGTGTGTGTGTATGTATGTATGTATGTATGTATGTATGTATGTATGTATGTATGTATATATATATATATATATATATATATATATATATATATATATATATATATATATATATATATATATATATATATATATATATATATATATATATATATATATATATATATATATATATATATATATATATATATATATATATATATATATATATATATATATATATATATATATATATATATATATATATATATACCAAATGTGATTTTGGCGAAACGTCAGCAAAACGGTTGTTTTTAGAACGACAGTAGTGAACGGATGTACAGGGTGTCCCATTTTGGGTATTTTTGCGGGCTATTTACGTTATTTTTATAAATAGAAAAATGCGCTTTTCGTAACAGTGTGCTACTTTTTCATAAAACTAAAGACTGTGTTAACAAAATTATCATCGCCTTTTTAGTTTTTAAGATACAGGGCTAAATTGAAAATGTTGCATTTTCAGACACCCCTCGTATCTCAACTGTCAGATAACTTATCGAAAATGTGAAAACTGTTTCTTATATAACTTTTCCCGTAGAACTCAATTCCGCCAGAATTAGTATACAGTGTCAGGTCAAAAAGCTATCGGACCCTACTTTAGCTTTTTAAATGGAACACCCTGTATATTTATAGACTGTAAAATTTGTCTTTTTTTCACCTTTTTAAAAATATATAATAGTATGCACTTTTTCTCAGAAATAAATAACAATTTTTCTTAAATTAAATGCATAATTTAATAGTAGGCCATGAATAACAATAATAAACAATTGAAAGTTACATTACATTACATACATTACATACGAAGAATTGGATACCTTGCATATCTTTTTATATAAACATACCTATAGAGTTTTTTAATAACAGTAAGTTTGTAACAACAGTTTTATAGCATCAAGTAATAATATTACAAACACAAAAAATAACATTATTAAAAAAAAAATAAAAAACAAATTTTTAAAGGTTATGTTTAAATTGACGACCATTTTCTTTCATTATTCATTAATGCAAAATTGGCACATTTTTGTAATTCCTTGAATAACGTTAAATAGAACCATTGGTCTCAACTGCGGATTTCGAAAGGCTAAATGAATTGCCTCCCGAAGTTCTGCTATGGCGTCATATCGTGTTTTATATACTTCATTTTGTATATAGTTCCACAAAAAAAATTTAAACTTGAGAGATCTGGAGATCGTGGATGCCATCTAATAGGTCCGTTGGTACCTATCCATCTTTAAGGAAAGTTATTATCGAAATTCCCCTAAAAGCCTAGAGTTGTGACTTGGGGCACCATCTTGCTGTAGGTAAACAGCATTATATTGGGCTAATGGAATATTTTCGAGCAGTTCTGGAATAACTTCCCCAAAGATTTCTAGGTATCTACGTGCTGTAAGACCTCCTTCAAAAATCCTATAAACTATATGTCTGCCCAAAATAAAACATCCAACACCCCAGTTCCAAAGCGTTCTTGTTGTGCCCTTTCAAACATTAAATGCTGATATATATATATAGCTCGGTTTTTAGAATATTTTTTTCATTTTTGAATTCTTAAATGACCACATTTGATTTGATGCCTTTCTTCACAATTCGCCACTCTCAATATAAAAGTTATGGGGTTCATTACGTAATTTATAGAAAGTTAATATTTATGTACACAAAGTGTGCGTCTATTTGGGTAACATAGACAACAGGATGTCCAATTGTAATATTTTTTTTATTTAGCAACTATTTCACTCTTATAATTTTAAGCCAATAAGTATTACAGTTTTCGAGAATTTACCTGTTTTAAATCGAATATAAATAGATAAATAAAATAAAATAACATCAAAAATGTATCAGCCTTTTGAACCAATCAGCAATACTAAAGGGTAAACACAACCCAGATGATTATTGGTGCTATTTCGACATCTAAAAACTCGTTCTCGATTCTACCAATCCCATATTAACTTTTCCGTATGTTCCACAGATTTCTTCCAGTACTCCGGCGTAACATAATTTAATGAATCTTGCCAAACAATTTGCACTTCATCTGATGTAAGACCATCGTTCACGTGTTTTTCGTAATATGATTTTGTCCCAGCCCATATTAATTCTATTGCGTTAAACTGGCAATGGTATGGCGGCAGTAGTAAAACCTCATGTCCATTTTCCGGTAATATTTCATCTACGGCATATATTGTTGGTTTTTTAATAGATTTTGCCATTAAAAGAAGTTCTAGTTTCAGCATATTGGGTAAAGAATTTTGTTTTAGTTTTATTAGCCAGTCATAAATATCACTTTTCTTCCAGGATGAAGTAGGTTGTTTATTTAAGATTCTTGAATGATAAGATGCATTGTCCAGAATGATTAAAGATGGAGCATCTAAATTTGGAATCAGTTGTTCTTTTAACCACTTTTCAAACAGTTCACAGTTCATATTATCATAGTAGTCCATACTTTTGGATGTTGAAGAAAACAGTAAACTTGTACCTGGGAGAAATCCTGTTGAAAAACCTGCATGCAAAATGATGAACCGTTTTCCCGCCCCACATCCCTTTTTTCTCTTGACACTTTTTACAGACTCGTCCTGCCAAGATTTCGAACCACTTCCATTAGAAAATATCGAAGTCTCGTCTAAAAATGCCACTTTTCTAAATTTTGAATTAACATTTTCCG
This sequence comes from Kuschelorhynchus macadamiae, assembly GCA_030620095.1. Lineage (NCBI taxonomy): Eukaryota > Metazoa > Arthropoda > Insecta > Coleoptera > Curculionidae > Kuschelorhynchus > Kuschelorhynchus macadamiae. Next base: position 1,235,158 of record JAUTXW010005224.1, read on the forward strand.
TGTATTTCTTTAAAAACTGGATACGCTGACTTGCTATATGTGGCAACTCGCATAAAAATCTTCGATTACAGTCCTTTTTATATCGAAAACCCAACATTTTTATTAATTTTGACAACGATTTTAGTCCAATTTCCAATATGCCTTGATTTTTTAAAGCTTCTTTTAAAACTTGAAGAGTTACATTAGTTTTTGATGTGTATAAATCGTAAATTGCATTACGAACATTCATTTTTACATTGTCATTTAATCTTCTGTCTTTGGCTTTTTTCCATCCATCTTTAAGGAAAGTTATTATCGAAATTCCCCTAAAAGCCTAGAGTTGTGACTTGGGGCACCATCTTGCTGTAGGTAAACAGCATTATATTGGGCTAATGGAATATTTTCGAGCAGTTCTGGAATAACTTCCCCAAAGATTTCTAGGTATCTACGTGCTGTAAGACCTCCTTCAAAAATCCTATAAACTATATGTCTGCCCAAAATAAAACATCCAACACCCCAGTTCCAAAGCGTTCTTGTTGTGCCCTTTCAAACATTAAATGCTGATATATATATATAGCTCGGTTTTTAGAATATTTTTTTCATTTTTGAATTCTTAAATGACCATTTGATTTGATGCCTTTCTTCACAATTCGCCACTCTCAATATAAAAGTTATGGGGTTCATTACGTAATTTATAGAAAGTTAATATTTATGTACACAAAGTGTGCGTCTATTTGGGTAACATAGACAACAGGATGTCCAATTGTAATATTTTTTTTATTTAGCAACTATTTCACTCTTATAATTTTAAGCCAATAAGTATTACAGTTTTCGAGAATTTACCTGTTTTAAATCGAATATAAATAGATAAATAAAATAAAATAACATCAAAAATGTATCAGCCTTTTGAACCAATCAGCAATACTAAAGGGTAAACACAACCCAGATGATTATTGGTGCTATTTCGACATCTAAAAACTCGTTCTCGATTCTACCAATCCCATATTAATTTTTCCGTATGTTCCACAGATTTCTTCCAGTACTCCGGCGTAACATAATTTAATGAATCTTGCCAAACAATTTGCATTTTTATTAATTTTGACAACGATTTTAGTCCAATTTCCAATATGCCTTGATTTTTTAAAGCTTCTTTTAAAACTTGAAGGGTTACATTAGTTTTTGATGTGTATAAATCGTAAATTGCATTACGAACATTCATTTTTACATTGTCATTTAATCTTCTGTCTTTGGCTTTTTTCGTGTGCATTTCTTAATCTTCTTCGGTAGTAAATTATGCTTTTTTTCATGCACAATTTTCTGCACAGTCCTTATACCGATTCCCAGAGCTTTTGCTACTGTCTTCTGGATATTGGCCGGTGAATTTTCATTTTCGTAATATTTTATTAGATTTAATACCATTTTTCTCGGTTGTGGATGCAAAAAACCCGAAAATTGTTTTCTATTAATCATTTTGTCACTGACTTGTCAATCTGACATCGCTCAAAGATTTTTGCAACTGCTGGTATTTATATGTTTATCCTCTTTTTTCGTATGAAACTATCATAGGTCTATCTAATTCATCTTCCGGATTTTATGCGGAGGATATGATTACACGTAATAAAAGAAAAACAAGCTTAAAAAGTTTGTCGTTGATAAATCGTATGACCCTCATGATAACACTGCTTTTGACTATAGCAACTTGTTGTTCCACTTTGTCACATTATAAATAATATGGTTAGACAATTCGTGTCCCTAAAATTCTTATAACTTTAGTTCGTCGGTTATGGGACTGCAGTAAGGTCTAAGGTGAAACCACTATTTTCAATTGCATTGTTTCGTGTTTTATTAACATTTTTTCAATCCCTGGGAACAAATATATTAATTATAGTAATAAAGAGTTAAAAAATAATCTACTAGGCCCACCCTGACTTAGTGTTAGAACATTCGTTATGAACATTTACAATAATAAATAAATAAATAATAGACACACATAAGTAATCGAGTATACATGAAATAAAAATTAAGAAAGAAATAAACAGCATTTAAGTTCAACTACAAACAAAACTTAACTAACATAAAGTTAAAAAACAAATGTATAAGAAAAAATTGTATCACCCAAGAAACTAGTATTTTAATGCGCAATAATTAGATTACGGCCCAATAAACACTATCAGGTTGAGTTTTATTTTTTTTACAATTTAAAGATATTGCTGTAAATATTATTTAGACTATGTGTATCAGTTCGAAGATTTACGAAAAAACCATTAGGCTTGGTCGGACGTGCTACCAAAACAATATTATTTTTGAATATTGGACAGATTATTATTTAGAGCTTAATTAAATTAAGATAATTAACAGCTTTCGGCTTTCATCTCTTCATATTTTATCTAGATTAAAAGCCGCTTCAAACTTAGAGCCCAACAAGCCTAAGCAACAGCAAAAGTAATGCGAAAATACAAGTAAACAACAAAAACAGCACTTTGTTCGTAACTAGATAACAAAGAAAGCTAAAAATTCTAATCTTCAAAATGTTTAAAATGATTAAAACCCCTTCAGGGAGTCAATGAAACAGCAGTTTCAATTTCTGCCTTTGATATATTGTTTATGCCAATCCTCTCAATGATGTTTTCCTGGGTCGTTGGTCAATTTTTATAAACCAATACGAATCCGAAGATAGCAAAACCAAATGGCGTCCTGGTGAAATGTTAAAAAAATTATTACTAAAAAACTACTTTTTTACTTGAAAATGCACAAAAATCCAGTATTACGTAGAAATTAAATTGTAAAATTTTGGTATGAATCCAAGATGGCCAAACAAAACGGCAGCTTAATAAAATATTTAAAAAATCAGTATGAAAAAACTACTTAGATTAATTTCAAATTTTATGCAAGAATTAAGTGTTATATAAAGATTAACGGTAAAATTGTGATAAAATGTTAGTAATCTTGAAAAAATCCCCTCCAAGATTTACATAGCTTCAAGTTTTAGCGTTTCTAGATGCCCCAAAGGCATGTTTTTATTTACATTTTCTCAATTTCGTCGTCTGTCTGTCTGTCAATTCGGGGCATAGCGAAAGAACTACTCACCCGATTGACTTCAAAAGTTGGTAATAGCGACTTGGTAAAATTTTGGTATATATTCAATATGGCGGAACAAAATGGCGGCCTAGTGAAATGTTAAAAAATATCACTAGAAAACTGATTATCCAAATTACCTTAAATTTGGTACAAAAATCAAGTGTTACCTATAAAGGAACTGATAACTCATATCTAGGTTACATGTCAAACAAACTGACACATTTTAAAATTTTGAAATCAATTCTTTTCTATTATTTAATGTTTTTCTCTTACGATCGGCGCACTGATGAGTCCCGATAGGATGAAAGTATTTGTACAATTACTATGTCTATAAAAACTTAAGGTAAATGATATAATTTCTTATGCTTGCTTAAATAATATTGTTTATATTATGTATCGAAACATTCCGTAGACAGACTAGTCTACATGTTGAGGTATGTAATTATATTAAATATTTGCTTCAATTAATTTAAAGTTAAATATTTTTATTCAGTTGCGAAAAAGCCAAGAAGATTTTTGTTTGTCAATCTATACGCAACAAATAATCTGAACACATTTAAAAATGTGAATTTATAATTAATTTAGTGTTAATTTACTTACTTTCCTTGTAAATTTGTAATAAACTAGTCGGTTGGTGGAATAAATAAATTTAAATAAAAAAATTATTATATATGTTATAACACTCGACTTAAAATTCACTTTTTAAAAAATATTTTTATTTACAAAATCAAAAATTAAACTAACAGTATAGAAGCTTAAAAACGAATCATGATTTTATTTACAATTTACACTATTTATATGAAAGACGAATGCTGCGTCAGTGGGAACTTGCTTGCTGGGCAGATTCTGCTGACGAGGCTTCTCGGTACTCGTCGTCTCCTTGAGATAACCGACATCTGATACGGTGGGAACCAAGGGCATCGTACTTGAAGGTGACATTGCTCGTGAGAAAGGATATAACAACTCCCCCATTAAGATGAAAGTTGACGCGTGGTGACAACTTTCAGGTCCATTGCTTATTGAGGTTGAGTTCAATCTCTTCACTTTCTTCAATCGGGTCGCCAAGGCGGATGCTCGGTCTCCTTCTGGGAATTATTCTTCTCCATTGAATAACGTTAGATCCTCTTTTAGGTGGAGAGGGTGGATTATCATCGTCGTTAGTGGCTACTCCAATCTTTATGTTACGTGTTCGTCTTCGACATTTGCAAAAGATGTATAAGGCAATCAGTGCGATAATGAGTGTTATTGTAAGTATCGTGAATCAACTTATGTGTTTCTTCACGAATGGTTGATTGACCAATTGATCCAGTTGATCGGCATACTGATTTAGCTTGTGCTGGGCTATGTTCAGGTCCTCTACATCTATTTTATTTAGCTTCAGAGGCTTCAAATCTGGTAAGTAGATATTCTTTGGCATGTGGTTACAGCAGTCAAAAGGGATGTTGACTGGGTGGTAATTGTAGGTTACGTTGTCGTAAACATCGACTGATTTCTGGGCACGAACTCTTGTACTCCCGACGAACGCACTGCACTCGGGTTGAAGTTTCATCAAAGTATTTGTGTTGATGATTTGAGTTTCTATATCTCTGGATCCACATTTTATTGTGACGGGCAGAGGGTCTGCAACAGTTATCAACCATAGATTCTGGCTGATTTCTTGAATGTTATAGTTTTTGGCAAGAATGACTAAAACTTGGCATGTTCTGGGTAGATGATCAAGTCTCTTCAGAAGCTGAGCCTCGCAGACTGCATCAGTATCAATTGAGTATGGCAGGATGTTGGAACAGATGAACATACGGTTGCCTAGTGGTTGGCAGGGCTCCATATTGCGGATGGTTGTATAAAGTAAAGAATCATCATTTCGCGCAATTAGTTTATTAGTTATAGACAAAATGGGATGAAGGCCTGTTCGATTATCCAGAATCGGTATAGGATATATGTGATAGAGAGTGTATTTTTCAGGTTCGACTAAAGGTATTTCTAGTACAAAAATTATTCTAGTATCTAATTGATATGCCTTTAATTCTATTATGTCGAGATATTGAGCTACGCTTGAATAATATATCGGCAAGGGAAGATTATTCTTCTGTAATGACTGCGATATATGTTTTAATGAGTCTACTAAATCATATGGAGTGATGATTGAACTGTGCAAAATTTTTAAACGTGCAAACGTAACAGCGTTTATAGCATCGTTCAAAGTATTTTCGATAAATGAATAACTTTCTGTTAGTGATTCGCACAAGTCTAGGATATCGAGTTGTGATTGATAAAATTTGAGATGATCGGAAATATCCATAATTGATTCGCGAATTTCTTTAATATCGTTATTAAAGGTTTCCTCGCCAATTTGAAGTTTTTGAATGGTTTCGTTAAAGCTTTTGATAACAGAGGTAGTTACAGATATTTGATTTTTCAAAAGATTTTCCATTTGGTATTCATCATGGGTTAACTTTTCGATACACTAATTGAAATATTCACCATCGGAGGCGTCAAGATTACCAGTTATTGATTTCCAAATGGTTCGAATACCATTAAGAGTACCACGTTTTTCTCTAAAAATGTACTTTTTAGTGTGCCATTATTTCAGTCTACTTTTGGTTAACGGCGTTTGATATTTGTTTAAGGAGACTAACATGAGTTTGAACTTGCGGCTTAAAGGTTTTCATTCGCGGTACGTCTTCGTCTATAGTGTTTAATAAGCTTTCTAATATTTTGTCATTATTACTAATTGTTTCTTTGATTGGTCCGAGGTCTTTGTAAACAAGGAGGGTCCATTTATCATTTGAGATTTTTACTGTCGCTTCTTCATGAAAGAAAATTCCTAAGGTGTTGTTTATTGGTGTTAGAGTGTATTGGGACTGAGTGGCTGTTGAAAGTGCCAAGAACCTAGAGGAGAAAAATTACTCATAGTATGGTTTCAGTCTGTCAAAATTTATTATAGATTTTTGTTTAGTTTCGGGGTTTATCAGAATTGCTGAATTTTGTAAAATTTGGTCAAAGCGTTCTTTGGCTTTTTCTTTTTGTTGATATGTTCTGGCTCGGGCTGTTTTATAAAAGTATTGCATGCGATTGTTTAGATCTTGCATATATTTGGAGTTTATAAGGCGTTTTTCATTATATAGGATTTCGGGTGGTCTAGATGAGGTGTGTCCAAAAATAAGTTCGTAAGGTGTAAAACCGTGCGTTTTATTTTTGGTATTGTTATAACATATAGTTGCATAAGGAAGAACATTAAACGGGTGTTCGTCAGGGTTTTCAGTTTGATTAGTTCGTATCATTTCACTAAGTATCGCGTGAAATCTCTCAACAGAGCCGTTTGATTGAGGGTGTCCTACGCTAGAGAAAGTTAGTTTGATATCGTAAAGCTCACAGAGGTCATTCATTAAGGTGTGGCCATAATCACAATGTATACGTAACGGAGTTCCGTAATGTTGGAAAAATACAAGAAGTGTATTAACAACAGATTTTGCTGTCTTAGCCTCTATAGGGTATGCTTGTGTAAATTTTGTTAGTTCGTCACGTACTGTTAGGGCGTAATTTCGAGTTGGGTATTCAAATATGTCTATGTTTATTCTTTCAAAAGGTGTTTTGGGCGTTTCTGTTATGACTAGGGGACTGCTTAGATTTTTACGACAGATTTTTACTTTTTGGCAAGTTTCGCAACTTTTAATAAAATTTTCTACGGCTTTTATTATGCCTGGCCAATTGTATTTTTCTTTTGTGCGTCTTAAAATCTCGTTAATCCCGCGATGTAAGTTGGTTTTTCCGCGATGGTAATGATCTAAGATCTGAGGTATTTCGTCTTCATTAAGGGTTGTTGTGATGTTTTGACAAATACTTAATTTTATATTTTTGTCTGCAAAAATATACGAAAATATTTCAAGGATAGGAAGTTCGAGTGTATTTTCAACGAAATAAGTGCAAGAGATGTCAAGTTCTTCTTAAAAGAGGAGTTGTGTGACAGTTTCTGGGTTAAACGGGAGAGGAACAATGAAATATTTACGATTTTTTGTTGATTTACTGGAGAAAATACTTATTTGTTTTGGATTAAATTCCATGTTTTCCTCGAAAATATCGTCAAGAATCTTATGATGTAGTTCTTCTAATTTATTTTGTCGAAAGAATGTTATAATATTTTTGTGTGATTTATCCAACAGCTGGTCGTTGGTTGTTTCGATTTTAGAATAATCGATCAGGGATCTGGTTTCGTAAACACTTTACGAATTTATTCTATTCTTCGGCTATTACATCGTCGTCATAGGTTTTAGGTTCTTCGATAGGGTCCTCGGAATCTGTCTCATTTGATGCAAAAACACATATTTTTCTTTGAAGCTTTGCGCATTCTTGGAAATGATTTACTTTTATTCGAGATAAAGCATCAGCGTTTTAATTAATTTTTCCCGGTTTATAAACAATTTCGTACTGATATTCTCCTAGTTTTAGCCGCCATCGTGCTAACCTACTACCTGGGTCTTTAATAGAAAGTAACCAAGTAAGGGGACGATGATCTGTGACTAGAATGAACTTTCTGCTAAATAAATATGGACGGAAATATTTCACGGCCCATACAATTGCAAGTAGTTCTCTCTCTATTGTCGAGTAATTGGTTTCGGCTTTACATAATGTTCTGGAGGCATAACCAATGGGTAAATCTTTGCCAATGGGACCTTGGGAAAGTACAGCGCCTATCGCAAATGCGCTTGCATTCGTTGTTAGTAGGAAAGGCTCATCGAAATTTTGATAGATGGGAATTGGGTCAGAAATCAGTAATTGTTTTAGTTCGTCGAAAGCTTGATGACAATCTGAGTCGAAATCAAATCTGATATCTTTTTTCAACAATCTGGTAAGGGGCTTTGATATTTTCGCAAAGTTTAGGATAAACCTACGATAATAACCAGCTAAACCCAGAAAGGATTTTATGTCTTTTAGATTTTTTGGTTCTGGGAATTTCTGTATACAATCGATATAAGCGGGGTTAGGTTTAACTCCGTCCTGAGTGATTAGGTGACCAAGGTATGCTACCTCTTTTCTCAGGAACTCACATTTGTCAGGCTGTATTTTGAGATTTGATTTTCGAAGGCGTTTAAAAACTTCGCGTAAGCGTGTAATGTGGTCATGGATCGTAAGTGAGTACACAATGATGTCCATATAGACGAGACAACGTTCATTGAGAATGCCTAGAAGGATGTCGTCCATTACTCTCTGGAAAGTGGACGAGGCATTTTTAAGGCCAAAGGGCATTCTTATAAATTCATAGTGTCCGTTCTCGACAGAGAAAGCAGTTTTTGGAATATCTTTAGAGTCTATCTCGATCTGGTGAAATCCTGAAGCTAGATCCAGGGTTGTAAAATACTGGCACTTGCTAGCTGATCCAAAAAATCGGAAATATTGGGAAGTGGGTACTTATCATCTATCGTGGATTCATTTAATTTACGATAATCTGACTCTCCATTTTTGTTTGCCTGAGGAATCAAGTTTCTTGGGGACGACCCAAACTGGGGATGACCAAGGTGAAATAGGTTTTATGATTCCTTGTTCTAACATTTTATTAACCTGAGTTTTTACCTCTTCTTTGTGAATATGGGGATACCTGTATGATTTGGTGAAAACAGGCTTTGCACCATTGGTATCAATTTGGTGTTTAATTTCGTTGGTAAAGGTAAGATTGTCACCTTCGAGGTAAAATATGTCCTCAAAATCTACGCAAAGACTGGTAATTATCTCTTTTTCTTCTTCGTTAAGATGCTTTAAACGAAGTTGGGACTTAATGTTGGGATGCGATTAGGAGATAGCTGTTTATCGGATAAATTGTAATTGAGTAGCGAATGAGAAGAAAAAGGTTCGATTTCGATATCTGAAAAATTAATGGTTTTCGGGATGGCATTTGCATTAACCATAGAAGTTAGAAATTCGCCTTTTTCATTGACATGGACAATTGCGTTTGGAATGTGAACTTTTTCGATTTCTTGCCTAGAGAGGATAGCATCGGTGTTGACTAAATCACAACGTAATTTAAAAATTTGTGCGGTCCTACCTTCAATCTTAATTTCGTTAGAATTGTTTTCGTTAGTTATTTTATTTTTTTGTTCGAGGTTTTCTTCTGCCTTAAACAGTGGTAAAGTTTTAAAATTTGTAACAAGTTGTCTATTTTTTAATTCGATGGTGCATTCATAGTGTTCTAAAAAGTCGAGTCCTAGAATACCATCGAAATCAATATTTAAATCGTATATTTAAACTTTATGTGGGTTTCCGGCTTGAAAAGGAACTAGGGTTGATTCGGTGATTTTTTGGTCTGTGATGCCTTGAATCGTAACGTTTTCGGGAAAACGTTGGGGAAATTGTTTTACTGTGTTTTCTTTAAATATCGTAATTCCTGCTCCGGAATCTATAAGTAGTTTAAAAGTGTTGGATGTGTCTTTTATGTAATATAGATTTTTCGGGTTAACAGCAAGAAGGGGATTTAAAGAAAATGTTGTTCTGGGAAATTCAATGACGGGTTCATGTCCAAATTCAGGGTTTGTATTTGGTTTTGGATTTCCGTCATGGCATTGGTATTTGAAATTGTTCGAATAGGCGGATGGTTTTGATTCGAATAGGCGGATGGTTTTGATTCGAAGTGGGAAGAAAATCCTGATATTCATCGTAATTCGTTTTATCTTGTTGATCAAAATTTTCAACATTTTGATACTCGTAATCGGGGTTATCTTCATACATTCCTGCGTATTGGTCACAATACTCGTCATATTGGGGTTCGGAATAGTTATCGTTGGAATATTGGTAATTGTCGAAATTGACAACATGAGCACGATGTTGGGGATTATTTTGTATTACTGAAGGACGCTGGAAATTGTTAAATGGTGTTTGACGTTAGAAATTGTTTTGGTTTGATTGGTTATGGGGTGTGTACTGCGGTCTTGGCTGACCGTTGTTTGGTCTATTCGACTGAAAGGAGGTGCTTGATTGGGAATAATTTGATTGTTGATTGGTATTAGGCCTTTGAAAATTGCCAAAATTCTGGGAATTATAACCATTGGGACGTTGTTGCGATCTACATTCATTTGCTAAGTAACCATTGGGACCACAGCTATTACATTTAAGGGATTAGGTCTTTTATTAGTTTGAATAATAGGTCTAGCAGGCGGATTGGGCCTAGAAGATTTTTGGGACTCAAAATATGATAGTTGGAGCTCGCGTCTTATGCGAATTTGTGCTTCCAAAAGATTAGGTGGATTTCCTGCACGTATTATATGGCCAATTCGGGGTTCCAAGCCAGTAAGTAGGCTATTTAGATACATGGATTCGATTAATGTTATTTGGGCTGCCTTTTGACTGGGTGCGAGTATGGATTTTTGTATGTTGGCATGCATTTTGGCATTTAGGACTTGAAGTCTGTTAAGGAAAGTCAAAGGAGATTCGTTTGGTAGTTGTCTCATTCTTTGTAAGTCCTGAATAAGTGAAGATAGATCTCGCGTATCTCCGAAGTGAGAATTAAGTAATTGCTTTATCTCTAGAAAAGAAAGTGGATTTCGGGAGCTTATCAGCTGCGCTGCTCTCCCTCGCAACCTATTTTTTATGTGAATTACTAAAAGATCTTTTTGGTTACCCGTAGACATATCATATGCACATTCGCAGGCATTTAGGAAGGTTTGTAAAAATATTTGATCACCTTCGAATTCGGGGATAATTTAAAATTAATCAATTAACAGAATAACTGATTATTCATAAATTATATAATAAAATGTAAGATCGATTTTGAAAAGTCGAACAGGTATTTAATTAAATATTGTTTTTAAAATAAACATGATGATTCGTTACTTACAAACACAGTAGAAACATCGCTCGTCGTGTTCTTAGCAGTTAGTTCTACCAGGGGCTTCACTATGTGTTCCTTCCGTAGATGCGTGTTCTGCCAAGTTGATGACGTCACAATGCACAAAATGGGTCTTCTTTGTTCTTCTGGATAAAGGATTGGGATCCACCGTTGCCAGTTAGAGTTCTCTTGTTCTGCCAACGTTGCCAGATCCTATCACGACTGCGTCAATTTGTTATATCACTCGACTTAAAATTCACTTTTTAAAAAATATTTTTATTTACAAAATCAAAAATTAAACTAACAGTATAGAAGCTTAAAAACGAATCATGATTTTATTTTCAATTTACACAATTTATATGAAAGACGAATGCTGCGTCAGTGGGAACTTGCTTGCTGGGCAGATTCTGCTGACGAGGCTTCACGGAACTCGTCGTCTCCTTGAGATAACCGACATCTGATACAGTGGGAACCAAGGGCATCATACTTGAAGGTGACATTGCTCGTGAGAAAGGATATAACATATATATATATATATATATATATATATATATATATATATATATATATATATATATATATGCGCAACATGGTTACTTGTATACAGTCAATACAATTTATTATTGCAGGTACATTATTCTTTAAGCTGGGAACAAGAATGGCTTTATTGCTGGACCCGAATTAGTGTTTTCTTCTAACTCGAAAGGAGATTATCACGGATATATGAATCAAGACAACTTCTTGCACTGGTTTGAAAATCAGCTTTTAAAAAAACACGGAGGAACCACAAGTTATTGTGATGGATAATGTATCATACCACAGTACATTGCTATCACTTCAAGCAGTTCTATGAAAGAGGAGGTTAGGGTCCTTTTTTATATCCCTTTTTAAATACTAGTTTCGGTTTCAGGATTTCAATAAAACTTTCTGATTACTTTCCAGATGATTAAGAGCAAGAATCAATGGTAAATTTGCTTAGTTTTTAGCTTTTTATATTTATATCCTGTTAAAAAAAATGTTGTATTAAAAGTGCTTGAAATTTAGAAAATAAAATGTGAGAATCAAATGTCAATTTCATTTGGCAAAGTGAAAGGGTCAAATAGGAAATTTTTTCGCGGCAACATTGTGCCATGATTACGTCATACATTTTGATGACGTGCAATGCAAGTTTTGTTGATTTCTTTCTCTATATCACCTTTTCTAAAAAATTTTGAAATTGCTGTATTTTAGATTGTTAAGCTTCATTTACTTCGAGAAGATATTGAGCAACTCGCAGCATGGCGATCTGAAAAAGAGATCTGTAAAATATGCAGTTTATGACTTAATTGATATAATTTTAAGTGGACAGAAGGAATTTTTCTGGGTCTGTCAAAAGCTTTTGAGAGCTTGGATCATTCCACAAAAGTGCATAAGTTGGAGATGTCTGTTGCCAGGCGACTGCGTTAATATGGGTGCAATCATGTTTTAGAACGTAAACCAACAGTCATGATTGGGAGAAATGGGGTAGAGTTATCAGGAGGTTTAACATTGTTAGCATTATTCCGATCCCTAAAAAGCATAATATACCCGTAATTGTTCTTCATTAACAATTTTTGGTTTTCCTCTCAGTGACATTTTTAACTTCCTGCCCATTTTTTGAAAGTTATTATATCCCAAGAAGTGTAACGTAGCACAATAGTCTCAAACACGAAATCACCACACACATACACACACACAACCACACACCCCCACAACCACCCCCCACCACTTATTTAACTAGACCACATCAAAACGATGGCCAAATCAACGAAAATGTTGGAAAAAACAGTATCATTAGTATGAAAACAGTTGGAATGCTTAACAAGGTCTAAAGAAAATTATCGATATTCACCTGAAACTCTAATATTCTACTCTATTTTTAATAGCATAAGTTCACATGCCTATAGCCTGGCCATCATGGAATTGGGGGTAATGAAGGGGCGGATCAGCTAGCTCGGGAAGGTAGAAACACTGCTTTCACTGGGCCGGAACCTGCTCTTGGAATCGCTCCTTCAGCTGTCAAGGCTAGGATTAAGAATCGCACTGTCCAGGAATTCCGAGCTGAATGGCATGTCAGGCCCTTATAGCCGTTCTGAGTCTAATAGACTTTTAAATCTAAACAGAAGTCAACTTAGAACCATTACCGGGGTCCTAACTGGACACTGGCTGGAGAAATATTACCTGCATAAGATTGGACTCGACAACGATCCATACTGCAGGTTTTGTGCTGAGGTAGATGAAACTACCGAGCATCTAGTCTGTCGAAGTGACGCTTTAGTCAACGCCAGACTGCTTTGCTTGAACCCTTGCTTGCTTGTGGGATTTGGGGGGATAGCATAATGGGCCCCAGTGAGCCTAAGTGCTGCCCTTGTCGGGCTCCCCATCTATGTCTATGTCACATGCCTATACGTAATTAATACATTACAGTGCTTTAACATTACCCCATTCTGAGATAGATTGCAATTCTTTTTTTAGCAGACCCGCCAATGGAAGAAAGGTACCATTTTTTAGTTTGCCAAATATAAATATATAAAAAAACTTATGATTTTATTAATTAATGAAATATACATCAAACCCTATATAATTCAGAAAATATAGTAGATAATGCAAAAAATAATTACGCATTAATTAGCCAATTCCACGTTTACATTCATGCTTTTTTCGAATTTTAAAGACGTAGTTCATATATGACCACTTGATAAAATCTAACACAATATAGAATCCGTTTCAGAATTATTCGTTGATATCTTCACTGCAATAAAATTTACCTGGTACCCTTAGCCGTAAAACCCTTTCATAAATTAGCTACCTAATAAACCTCTATTTTGTAGGCACAAGATTCTTTAGTACACTCTTAAAAGGGTGCAGGTACCGATTTTGTCCCCATAATAGATAATTTTCACTTGTTGTTTTTAACGAAAAAGAAAAGGAGTTAAAAAGAGCTTTTAATATTATTATGTATTTATTTCTGATATTATTAATGACTATTAACAAAACTTAAAAACTATATTTTTATTTTAATATGATAAAATGCATCTTAGTTTTTTATACAGGTTAATCTAAACTACTCTATATTCAGTTTCGTTTCATTATCACTGTCCTCTTTGTCTATGCCTAAACTAATTATTAAGAGCTCAACACTACTATTTATAAAATTATAAGAGTCTTCAACCTTAATTACATGTCTAACAAAATTTTTCCAGCTATGTACAAAAATATTATTTACACATTTTTTTAATTAAATCTATTACAGAAGTACTTAATGTAGGCGAAGTGTTTTCTCTCCTAATCACGAATTTTAATTCATGGTAGATATGTTTGATCGGATTAAAAATACGTTAATATGGAGGATGACGCAAAACTGTATGACCAGAGGCACTAGCAAGATTATCACAAATATATTCTTTTTCAATATTATATGCTTTTAAAACATTTAGATCTTTTTTAACAAGTTTCTTCGAAATATATATCATTTTCCTTAATAGTACTAAAGTTCTTTTTTTGTATTGTTTGAATTCGGCAGTTTATTGATATGGCGGCTGTGGTAGCTAGCGTTGTTTATCACAATTACATTATTTTTGGGAATAATTGAAAGGCGATTTTGAAACCAACCTTCAAATAATTTTGTATCTGTATCTTGATGATAATCCAAAGATGAATTGTCTATGTTCTTCGAAGATAGTGACAGGGAGTTTGGAATAAAACCATTTTCTGAAATCGCATGCAAAATTGTAATTCTCAGTCCTTTATCTGAGAGAGCTTTGGTGTGGCACTTATTTGTTAAATCGTTCTATCCTTTTTTGGGGGTGTCATGGGTATTAAACCATGTTTCGTCAACGTATATGATTGGACGATTTTCTGCCCTATATTGCTGTATTGAATTTGAATAATTTCTACGCCATACAATCGCTGGGATTTCATTAACACTTGCCTTTTATTTATAGTCCGAATTTAAAACCCGTATTGCCCAAACTTTCAATATTATACCCTTTCTTTAAAACAGGCAAATAAACGTTTTTTACACATTTTTAAACTTAATAACAAAACTCTAACTTTGAAAAAATAACATATATTTTTCTAAATACATAGTTTGACAAAGATACAAATACTAATATAAAAAAGATTTTATATTAGTATTTGTAGTTAAACATTTTAACATTCAGACCTGTATTCAGGTAGCCACTAGTTATAAGTTTTACGGCTAAGGGTCCCAGGTAAATTTTATTGCAGCCAAGAAATTAGCACATAATTCGAAACGGATTTTATGATCTCATAAAACCTATAATTATTGGTCTTGAGGATATTGGCTATAAAATATTTTGTGTGGTAAGTGATGCACCTGGTGGTAGGGCAATGAGTAATTTTTCACCAAAAAATCAATGCTTTGATTGGCTTCATCCCAAATAAAGCGACCGGTCCTTGTTTCACATATTTGATTTAGTACATTTGATACAAAAATATAAAACATAATTGGATAAATTCAAAACCAGATCAGACGTTAATTAATATTTAGGGATAAATACTAAAATTATTCGATATTATTTTGTATTCATCAGCTAACAAATTTTCATTAATTCTTGACTAGTACCATAAAAATCCTAAAACTTAATTATTTTATAATCTGTAGAACTTTCGTTGCTTTCTAATAATAATACCCCATATTTTTAACAATGCCAACGTTTCCATGTACCTTTATATAGGTGCTATAAAAAAATAGGTGTTAAATGTGCTGTTCTAAAATGTGTAAATGTGGCCTATATAATTGCTATTTTCACTAGCCCTTAGGAAGATCTTAAATAAAGATCGAAACGTTGGCATTGTGAAAAATAAAGCCTTTTATTATCTATAAAAAATAAAGAAAGTTCTTCTACAGTAATAAACTACAGGTATACGAATTCTGTAAATACATTTTATAATTTTTATAACATATTTTCTTGACAAACAAAAATCTTTTTTGGCTTTTTCGCAACTGAATAAAATTATTTAACTTTAAATTAATTGAAGCAAACATTTAATACAATTACATACCTCAACATGTAGACCAGTCTGTCTACGGAATGTTTCGATACATAATATAAACAATATTATTTAAGCAAGCATAAGAAATTATATCATTTACCTTAAGTTTTTATAGACACATAGTAATTGTACAAATACTTTCATCCTATCGGGACTCATCAGTGCGCCGATCGTAAGAGAAAAACATTAAACAATAGAAAAGAATTGATTTCAAAATTTTAAAATGTGTCAGTTTGTTTGACATGTAACAAAAAACAAACTTATACGTTTTAATTTAACAGTTACGAAGGGTGCGTGTCTATCGAATACGTCGGTCAGTCGATGATTAAGAGTTTGAAGTCTACAATCCAAGGTTCCCCGTTGCCAAGCATCATCATCGAAATTGAATCTTTGCATCTCAATGTCGAATTGTTGCTGATTAAAAGAGCGAAAGTCTCTATAGGATATTAGTTTTGCGGTCTTTTTGGGTGTTTCAATTTCGATAGTAGAGTAAATAAGTCTGTGATCTGTGAGATTAAGCAAATCTTTAGTTCCCGAGTTTAACACATTAGCATTACTGTCTACACCAAGAATATCAATAAGGGTACATGTGCTTCTCGTTATTCTTGTTGTCTGGTGTCTTGTTTGTCGGTGATAGTTTGTTTTAGATTAAACATATGTAACAAAGATCTTAACTGATTGCTTTCTACCGTCTCACTTAGAAGATCAACATTCAGGTCACCCAAGAGAAGGGTATAATCAAAAGAAGGCAACAGGGAGGATAATATATTTTCAACACAAAATACGTTTCTAAAACTGACTGATGGATGTTTGTAAAGCGCTCCCATTAAAACTCTTTTGTTTTTCAAAGACAATTCTATCCAAAGTTGTTCGACTTGACACATTCCATCACTTGCCGCGGAGATATCAATGATTTTACATCTAATACAGTCAGCCATATATACACCAACGCCCCCCTCCCCTAGTTATTCGGCCACTACGAAAAAGCTGGTAACCAGAAACATGTAAAAGTGAATCTGGATAATCTGGGGATAACCACGTTTTTGTAATTGCAAAAATATCAAAATTTTCAAACACAAGTAACTCCTTTATATCGGCAAATGATGGAATGATGGATCTAATATTTATATGTGCAACACGGAGATTCATTGACCTAGACACAGATACTATTGGCCCATCAGTTTTGTCTGTGCTGGATCTAAAAAAGATATATTTTGTATGCTATTGGGATCAACAGTATCCCAAATATTAGATTCCAGATTTGAAAAATTTTGAGACATAACCGTGTCACCGCAGACTGGGACCTCAGATGCATCAGTTTGGCCCACCAAGGGACCATTCGCGTCACCATCCATATCCCCGAAACTCTCAGTGCCACCAAGAACAACCAAGTCTGGTGATGAGCAAAGGGAAGCAAAAGATAAAATCGCATTTTTAATTGAGTTAGAAACCTTAAAACGACCCGTTTTGCTCAAATAAATATGATTTCTCATATAGTCCCTATCGATTAAGTTACTATTGTACAAGTCTAATAAATCTACGTTATCAATTGTACTACATTTCAATTTATCAATTTTTGCCTGAAACTATTATTGATTCTTAAAATATTATTTAAAATATTATTTGTTGATGATACGCCATGAAATTTTGTAGGAATGGTGCATATAATTAAATTTGTGAAAGCGATATCAATTGTCAACGCTTTAGTTATCATAGGATCTACTTCAAAATTGTTAATGCCACCTAAAACTACTACACAGTCAGAAAATGTATAGTCTCTGGCAAAGCCACGCACACTTGAAAGGAGGTCATTAAATGGGGCATTGGGTTTGCACATTACTTCAAGATTGAAACCATCACCAAGGATAAAACGGAGACTTGCATATAGATGTTTACCAACGTTATCTGTTACCAGCAGCACTCTATGTTTCTCCTTATTTGCGCACACAGTAATATTTAGGGATTCATGTGTGAGCTTAAATGACCTTTTTTGACTTGAACTGGGACTTGAGTGTGTATCTTGTGAGACTTGCTTGGCTTCAAAGAGTTCCAGTTTGGCCTCCTTCAGCTCCTTACCATAAAGTTCATTTTCCTTTTCCAATACTTCAATGCTAGTTAGAAGGTTATTCTTTAAGACCATCAATTCACTGAGCTCCCTCACTAACACTTCATTCTTGGACTGGATTTCCTTAATATCATTAAGAAGGGCTTTAATTGCATTTTTTAGCTGTAAATTTATACAACTTGGATCAATAGTTTCAGCATACTGATTAACGTTAGAAATGTATTCGTCCTTGGCGTTTTCAGGAGCGCGGTCTTGAGTCCTTCCCTCAGTCTCTTTATGTGAGCATCTTTTACTGCGTTGTCAGCAAGGAGGCCAGATAATTCCTTATTAAGTTGCTGCAAATTATCAGAGTATTTACATTCCAATTTTTCAACGGATATGTCTTTCTCCAATGCTTTCAACGTAAGATTGGCCAGTTCGTCTTGAAGGTTTTTCAATTTGTGGATGTCTCCTACCAGTGGCTTACACTGCCTACAGTAGAATAAGATATTCCTTTGGGCTAAGGAGATTGCATGGGTTTCTGTTGTTGTCAGTTGAGCACACTTTTTACAAAAACATCGCTCACAGCCGTCGCATGGAGTTCCAAAAAGTTCGTCGTCCTTGGGTCTGGCTTTCAGAATACATTGCTTAAGGCAGCTCGTGCACTTTAAGAGTGACATTATCTTCAGAGTAAAATAGTTGGAGATAGAGATAAATTAAAATCACAAAATGACAATTGTACTACAATTTGTACATTTCGGATCACTATGGCAAGTTAACAATACTAAATTTCAATCGTCGAACAGAAGCATAAAAAAGTTTACTTATTTTTTGCACTTTTATGTTATTTCCTTATCACTGGAGTGTGAATAAATAGATCTTATAAATGTTTGAAATATTTCGGATTCCACAGCAAGAAACAAAGCTCAAAAGCAAGCAAGATGAAATATTTATTAATTAATTTAGGTCGATCTGATGAGATTTGATGTATTTTCCACGGCACTAAACAAATTGGGAATTTAATGCAGTAAAACACCCGAAAAAACATAAAAAACGACGGAACACAACACCCGTGTATACTGAACTGATTGTCACATGTCACAAACTGTTAGGTTATTATTATTCTAAAAAATTAGCTGTTGAGCAGCCTCCATTTGGGTTTTTAGAAACAACCAATGTTTATGACGTCGCTAATTTGTTTCATTTGTTAAAAAAGGTAAGGCAATTGATGACGTGAGTACAAACCCTTGTGAAACGAACTCTACCGTCCTTTTTTTAAATCAACTCTTGTAAATGTTTTATATCATATAATATTTTATTTATATAAAATACATAATGCTATACTGTATGCATACCCTTAGTCTAGCTATTTCTTCGCCCACTACTTTCTTTTCTCTACAAACAAAACTTTGATGTAGCTCTGCAACAGCTGAAAATGCTGCTTGTTTTCCTCCAATCTACAAAAATGAAATAGATATATTTTACGGATATCTTAATATTTTATATTTATCGTAGAACGTGTACAATAACTATTATATTTTTTATATAGCTGTACGTCAATAGGTATTGTAGGCAATGATTATCTTCATTTAAAATTGACACAAAATAAAAACGGTTAAAATATCATATCTTACCAAAAATGGTGCTTAAATCATCTTCGATAATAAAAACTATTAACTTGGCACCATTTTTAGGTATTTAAATAGGTACCTTAATAACATTTAAATCTTACCATAGGTATCCAGTCCTTATCCCAAATACTTCTCAAATTTTCTCTTTGAAAAGTTTTTAAACATTCGGCATATAAATCATCAGCTTGAGCTGCTAGTCTTCCCACAATAGAGTCTTTCATATTATCTACAAATTAGTCTATTTCAGAATGAATTAACAAA
>JAUTXW010005224.1:1260000-1265000 GCA_030620095.1 Kuschelorhynchus macadamiae
AACTCATTATTAACATTGAGAATTGATGGCTTAACCATCTCTTATGCAGATGATACAGCAATTATTATATCAGGGGATACATGGGAATCTGTAAAAAATAAAACAGTTAATAGTCTTACTACAATAAAGAACTGGCTTCAAACCTATAAATTAACTCTGAACTTAAAAAAAAACAATTATATTGTTTTCTCCCTCACTAGGACAAACAGACCATTATATACCAGCATTAAGATTGGTAATGACTGTATTATGGAGACATCTTCAACAAAATACCTAGGTATTATTATTGATAAATTTCTTAAATGGCAACCTCACATCCTTTATCTTTCAAACAGAATTCGTAAACTCATTCATAAATTTTATTTATTAAGAGAATTTTTAAATAAAAAAATCTTAATCACAATCTATAAGGCATTTGTTGAATCGATCTTAAGATATGGAATTCTGGTATGGGGGGGTCTATATAATAATAGTCTATATAAATTAAATATAGTACAAAAGTACAGGGTCTTTCCTCATATATTGACCCTCCCCCCCTAGAAGAGTTATTTTAAGAGATACAAAAAAATATCAAATACAAAAGTTTTAGGGATTTCCTTGAAATTTATGAATCTGATGTAAAAAATTTTTTTTTTCATCCGTAAATGTCAAATTTTGACAGATGGTCATTTTTTTCTTATGGAACACCCTGTATACGAATTGACAGTTAAAAAGAGCGAAATTTTCTGATTTCAAATATATATATGTTTAATATGTTTAAATAAGGCGTTATTGAAATATCGGGCTCTAAACATCAAAATAATAACACATTCAAAATATCATGGTAGGCGCTGCATTGTGAATATTTGACATTTATTAAAAAACAATTGAATCAGACGCCTTTATTATTTACTGTTAGTGGGTCTTACTTGTCAAAAAATGCCGTACAGCGAGGAAGAAATTATATATTTTATAATAAATTAATATAAACAACAAACAAATACAATAACAATAACAACAAAAAAGTTTCCTGTTAATTAACTTCAAATTTAATAATTATACTTTATAGGTTCTCAACATGACCTCCATTATTATTAATGCAATTTGTCCTATTCAATTTTTTGTATAGTATTACCTATAAACTGTATATTATTAAAATTGAGATCATTTATAGCGGGGATGATTTTTCTGCGGAGCATCTCGACGTTTTCATTTCCCCGCTCATAAACCTTGTTTTGAAGGTAACCCCACAGAAACGAATCCAGAGGCGTCAGGTCTGGGCTGTTCGGTGGCCAACGAATTGGTCCAGTACGTCCAATCCATAAATTATATTTTTGATTTAAAAATCTTATAACTGGCAATACATCATGTGGTGGGGCGCCATCTTGATGCCACACTATTTGATTATACTGCCTTAGGGGTAGATCGTCCAGCCTCTCTTCAATTTCGTTGGTGAGCATCTCCAAATATTTTTGCCCGGACAGGTTTTCATCGTAAAAAATAGAGCCAATAATTTGGTCACTTAAAATACCACACATGAAGGGACTGCCGTCCTTGAAATTTAATTTCCCTGGTTATTCGGGGGTTAGTTGTAGCCCAATACCTAACATTTTTGCGGTTATATACCCCTGCCGTTGTAAAAGTGCACTCAACGGACCACAGAACTTTCTTAAAAAAATTTCTATCTTCTCCCTTCAACACTAGCATCTCTTGACAAAATGCCACTCTTTATTTTTTTGCTCTTCACTTAAATATTGAACAGGCAATGTTCTATAAGCATAATACTTATACTTTTTTAAAGTTGAGTAAATTTTTTTGGCAGACCGACCGAAGAAATTTTTGGCATGTTCTATTGAATTATTAGGGTTTTCTAGAAAGAAATAAAAATTTTTTTGATATGAAATTTGAGAAAGAAAAAGATCTAACCTTCGAAATATAATAAAATATTTAGTTCTTCGTCTTAATTGGCCACAACTGTCCGACGTTTTCTTACTAAAGTCTTTCTTGTGCGCAATGCTTGTTCCACGTTTTTAAAAGTATTCTTTGCTGGAGTGGGGCGTAAAGGAAACGTGCGATGATATTCCGCCCTTGCGGCATTGGCATTATTATTATCTTTATAATATAAACGAATTATATCGCACTTTTCTTCCTCGCTGTACGGCATTTTTTGACAAGTAAGACCCACTAACAGTAAATAATAATGGCGTCTGATTCAATTGCTTTTTAATAAATGTCAAATATTCACAATGCAGCGCCTACCATGATATTTTGAATGTGTTATTATTTTGATGTTTAGAGCCCGATATTTCAATAACACCTTATTTAAACATTAAACATATATATATTTGAAATCAGAAAATTTCGCTCTTTTTAACTGTCAATTCGTATATAGGGTGTTCCATAAGAAAAAAATGACCATCTGTCAAAATTTGACATTTACGGATG
This sequence comes from Kuschelorhynchus macadamiae, assembly GCA_030620095.1. Lineage (NCBI taxonomy): Eukaryota > Metazoa > Arthropoda > Insecta > Coleoptera > Curculionidae > Kuschelorhynchus > Kuschelorhynchus macadamiae. Next base: position 1,262,425 of record JAUTXW010005224.1, read on the forward strand.
AAAAAAAAAATTTTTGACATCAGATTCAAAAATTTCAAGGAAATCCCTAAAACTTTTGTATTTGATATTTTTTTGTATCTCTTAAAATAACTCTTCTAGGGGGGGGGGGGGGGGGGGGGTCAATATATGAGGAAAGACCCGGTACATACTAAAAATTATGTTTAAAAAAAAATATATTATTTCCAACACAATTACTTTTTAATAAAGATATTCTTAACATTAGATCAATATACCTATTAGTAATTTGCTCATATTTCCACATCCATCCAAATTTGCAAAATATAGTAAATCATAGCTATGACACACGAACCAGACATGACAGACAAATGCAACTACCCATAAGTCACAATAACCTCAACTTAAGATACATAAATTATATTGGACCAAAAGCATATAACTTACTACCGGGTGATGTAAGAGAGTGTAAAAATCAAAATCGGTTTAAAATTCTCTGTAAAAATGTAATATACAACAATTATTGCCAATTTGAAAAATTGTTTATTTGATTTTTTTCTTCTGCTAGTCTTATCTGTTTAAATTTCATGTACATTTAGTTTAGGAATGTTGTGTGATAAAAATATAAATACTTTTTAATTATATAATTTAGGTTAATATGAACTCAGCAAATACAGATGTTTCAACATCTAGGTGCTGATATTTAAAAAAATATATTTTTATAACTATTAATTATAAGCAAATGTAAATGTAAAATTGTTCTGTAATCTAATCTAAACTTAGTGTAAATAAATAAATAAACAAAAAAAAATATATATATATATATATATATATATATATATATATATATATATATATATATATATATATATATATAAATATATATATATATATATATATATATATATATATATATATATATATATATATATATATATATATATATATATATATATATATATATATATATATATATATATATATATATATATATATATATATATATATATATATATATATATATATATATATATATATATATATATATATATATATATATATATATATATATATATATATACCGGGTGTCCGGGAAAATGTGGGAGATCTCTCGGACTCAGATAGAACATTAAAAAATAAGATGACAAGTTCCCATAAATTTTTTTCCTAGCGGCCCTCCCTAGGGAGATACGGCCCCCTAAAGAACCCCACTGGAAATCGGTTTTTCTAGAATAACTTTTAAACGACTCAATATAATTTAACGAAAATTTAATATGATAGACAGTAGTAAGGACCTCTCAAAATACTCCCTTAAAACATAATTAGCTTGTTTAGTTTACCAGGGACGGACTAGATTGTACATTTTAACGCTCAAATTTTTAACACCCTGTATGATAAGGAGTTAAAAAAAATAAATTTGGATACCTTGAACATTAAGCTAAAGAAAAGGTACTCTTGTTCATTGTCGATAAAATGAACCGTTTTCGAGAAAAAAAATAATAAAAGTATTAATGTTTTATTATTGTTTATTTATCAGTATTAAAGAATGCACTTTTTTACAAACGTTACTATGGTACGAAATAAATAATCTCGCATTGACGTGTGCATTTGAAATCTTCTTGACACGTTGATCTTTTTGTACCTACTTCGATATTAATTTAATAAATTTTGAATACCTTGGTAAATTTAATTCGATAATGGGATACACATTTAGTGAGTATGCAGATATGCATCTTATGTACGGACTTGCATCTTGCAATGCTTATGAAGCAAGAAGGTTGTATGGAGAAAGATATCCTAATCGCAATATTCCAAATGAGAAAACATTTCAGCGAATTGACCAACGTCTAAGAGAAACTGGTGGGCAATTCTCAATTAATAAGGTAACATTATTGACGTTCATTAATTATTTTTAGGAAGTTTTGGGAAAAGGAGTACTGATGCTGGTGTGAGGAGAACAGTACGTACGGTGCAATTGGAGGAAGATATTTTGGATACTGTAGCTGATACTCCCTCAATAAGCACTCGAATATTAGCCGCGCAGCTTCATGTGTCAAAAAGTACAGTTGCTGAAGTACTTAAAGAACAGTTGTTATACCCTTATCATCTGCAAAAAGTGCATCAACTACTTCCTGAAGATTTTCCTCGAAGAATCCAGTTCGCAAACTGGTTGTTAGATCAACAACGAACAAACCCAAACTTTATTAGCATTATTCTTTTTACCGATGAAGCAGGATTTACCAAAGATGGTATTGTAAATTTACATAACTCGCATGTATGGGCTGATGAAAACCCTCATGCCACTGTCGTTCATCATCATCAACATCAGTTTCAATCCATTAATGTTTGGGCAGGAATAATCGGCAATTTTTTCATTGGACCATGCGTATTACCGGCACGATTGAATGGTGAAATTTATTTAGAGTTCCTTCAGAACGCTTTTCTAGATTCAATAGAGCATTTGCCACTTGAAACCCGCCAAAGGATGCATTTTATGCATGATGGAGCCCCACCCCATTTTAGCGTTGCTGTACGGGACCACCTAAATAACGTCTATGGAAACCGTTGGATAGGCAGAGGAGGTCCCATTGCCTGGCCTCCACGGTCTCCCGACCTAACGC
>JAUTXW010005226.1:0-124984 GCA_030620095.1 Kuschelorhynchus macadamiae
CTAACAAGCAGGTTTTCGCTTCGCTATGAGCTCACAGATCAACACCTGGAAGAGTCTTTCACCATAATATAATTCAAGTAGACTCTTTCCTGTCGACTGTAGTATCAGGATTAATATTTAGTATTAAAACCAGAGCCAACTTGTAAAATTATTATTATCTTGTTAATAATTCTAAATTGCAAAATATTAAAATAAATATTAAATGTTATGTATTTTTGAAGGGTACCTGGAAAATGTAAATTTTCAATTCCCCCTGTAAACAAACATTAAAAACACGATGGACAAAGGAATGGTCTTTGTTGATTTTTCAATTTGCACAGTATTTGAACATATTGATATAGTTAGGTGTTTTAAATGTACAGGCTACAATCACATGAGCAAAATCTACTCTAAACTTCAAAATTATTTAAAATGTAAATCCTGGTCAGCAAATGTTATTCGTCCAAATTTCAATGAGGTAAACCAAAAATTTAAACTAGGATATTTAATTAATTATAATCCTTTTGATCCTACTTGCCAAATTTACCAATCACATATAAAAAGAGGTAAATTAAATATTATGTATGAGAAATAGCAATCCCAGTTTAAAAATTCCTCAAATACTAACTTAAGTCAAAATTATGGTAGGGAAATATACCATTTGAATATCCAAGAGTGATTAAATTCTAAAGATGAAGTTGAGCATTTTTTATATCAAGAAAAACCTATTATCGCATGTTTTTCGGAAACGTATATAACAGATGAAATTTGCAGTGAAGAATATTAAAGATTATACAATGTATAGATACAATTCTTGTTCAAAGAACACTGGTGGACTTTTGAAACATATTTTTGAAAATGTCGAAATTTTAAATGTCATTACGTATTCAATTTAATATTGATATTGAAAAATTACTAGAAGAAATTGTTTACAACCAAATTTTGGATCACATAGAACAAAATTTTAGTTCCCTTTCAATCTGGAATTCTGCGCAGACACTCGCACTCAAGTTGCCCTTCAGCATGTAATTGAAAACCGGACGAGAAACATGGCAAATAAAGAAATTATAATAGCGGTATTTTTAGATTTTAAAAGAGCATTTGAAACAATAGAACAAGGAATAGACTATTAGAGAAATTATATAAATATGGGATAAGGGGTAATGTTCTTAAATGGTAGTAAAATAATTTTAAGACCAGGACACAAATAACAAAATTTTCTAATGTATATTCAAATAAACAGATTAATGTAGGTGTGTACCACAAGTAAGCAAACTAGGTTCTTTATTATTTATTTTATATATCAATGATTTACCGGGTGTTTTAAAAAACTGTAAAATACAAATGTTTGCAAATGACACACTAATTTACATTAAAGATAAGGATATTACATTAGCAAGTAATAAGATAAATCGAGAGTTAAAATTAGTCCTTAACTGGTTAAATATAAGTAAGTTAAAATTGAATGTAGAAAAAACAAAATGTATGACTATTAACGCGACAGACAAAACTAACATATTTATTTTTGGTAAGAATTTGGATATTGTTGAATCCTTTAAATGTTTGAGTATTATTTTAGAATCAAAGTTAAAATTTATTGATTTTTTTTTGAAAAAACTATTTCGAAAATAGCGGGTAAAATGAACTATCTAAAAAGAATAAGCAATCATTTATGACTGTTTGTTAAAAAAAACAATTTATAATGCAATCATATTAACACATTTCTTGTATTGTCCAATTATATATATATATATATATATATATATATATATATATATATATATATATATATATATATATATATATATATATATATATATATGGCAAATGAAGATATTTTTCAAAAACTTTAAGTTTTACAAAACAAGGGAATGAGAAAAATTTTAAATAAATAAATAAAGATAAATATACGAATATTAGTGATATGTTACGTATTTTCAAATGGCTAGATGTTAAAAATTTGATATTTTTTTATATTAAAATAAATATATATTCATTTATAAAATTGAAAATAGTTTACTTCCAAATCATTTAAAGGAATTTATAAACCAAAATTTAGAGTTTCATCAATATAATACAAGGCAAAAAGACCATTTCCATTTAATTCTACCCTTCAACAATTTGCTTTTGTAATATTTTATATGGGATTAAAAGAATTTAATAATTTAAAAAAAGAAATAAAAAATGAACCATCACTTAAGAAATTGAAAAAGTCCTTAAAAATTACTTATTTAAAAAACAGTTTATATAATTTTAATATGTTAAAAGTTTTATTAATATTATTATTATTGTTATATTTTGATAGGTTAATAATAACCGTATAATAGTTACATAAAGTTGTATAATATGTACTTCAAATATTATTGTAATGTAAATTTTGTAGCAGATTTTTGCTAATAAACTCTTAAACTAACTAATTCCTTATGGATATTGGTATTTGAATGTTCAAGCAAGAAGATTCCAAAAAATATATGCCTTAAATTTATATTATAGATCACCCGGTAGAAACGTTCTTGATTTACAATTTTTTCAAGTAAAATGTGAGTTCCGTTGGGATGAAGACAATGTTACTATTCACTTGAGAAATTTTAACATACATATTCTGAATGATTACGCTTACGTTAAAAAACTGATTAAAATTATAAATTAGTGTGGATATAAATAAATGATTCAAGATTATACAAGAATAACTGACAAATCCAAAACCATAAATCGATTTAGTTATATCCAATGATTTTAATCTATATTGTGGTGTAAATAATTTGCCAAAAATTAGTGACCATTGCTAGATTTTTGTAAATATTGAAGACCTTCGGAAAATATTTGAAAAAAAAACGAAAATTCTTAAGTATGTTGATTATCGATTATTAAATATAGAACTTATTTCATTCTTTTGGGACTATCAGACCACAAATATTGATAAAATATTTTAAGAATGTGTATGGAATAACTTGAAGAAGAAAATACTGTGAACGTAAAAAAAGCTCGAACGCCTTGGTCAATAAAAATATTGTAGATTTGTAGATGCTAAAAAAATTAGAAATTCGAATTATCAAAAATACATCTTAACGAATTCAATCAATGATTGGGAAGAATACAAGAAAGCAAGGAATCACGTAGTTAGCACATTGAGAAAAGAGAAATCTATTTATTATAGAAACAAATTTGACAATAATAAGGGTAAAAGCAAGAAGATTTGGAAAACTTTCAAATTGTTGGTTTATCCAGAAACCAAAAAAACTTTTGACTGAAATTATATTTGATGATGAAAAAGAAGTGAATTCTACTGCTGGAAAATTAAACAGTTTCTTCAAAAAAGTATTGAAAATATATTAAAGTCAATAGACAAGGGAAATGATGAGTTTTGCAAAATTAATTATGTGCACAAAAACATCTTAGCTACATTTTTTGAACATTATAGTGAGATGCTTACCAAAAAAATAATGAAAGAAGCATTTAAAAGCATAGGGTATCTATTATTGAATTTAATAAATACATCATTGAAGTTTGGCAAAATTCCTGAAAAATTAAAGTGCTCCTATGTTACACCGGTTCCAAAAATTAAAAATTCCAAGAAGTACGATGAATTGCGACCAATCAATGTATTATGGGATGTAGCAAAATTGTTAGAAGTTGGTTTAGCAACAATTTTGGAAATTTATATATTTATATATATACAGGGTGGTGCAACCAAGATGGCGTGGACGATTGTGGGCAAACGGAGAGGAATTTGAAAAAACATTTTTGGGATATGATTGATAGTCAAGAACGCTGTGTTTTAAAATTATACCCATTATACAGGGTGGTCTGAAAAGTTCGTGGTGAACCAAACTTGTGTTTTTTTAAATGGGACACCCGGTATATTATTATTTTAGTTGATTCTCCTATTCGTTACGATCATTTTGATATGAGGTTTGTTGGGTCTAAAATTTATACCAAGGGAATGGGACGAGGTTAAAATGGAAAAAATAGTTATTGTCCGGCCTTTTTGTGAAAACAATTGAAGCAGGTATGGAAAAACCAAATATTCTATAAAATGTATTATATCTAGGACTACAATAATCGCTTGTAAGTCGTTCAAAATTATTCACTGTTATACAGGGTGGTCAAGTTTTGAAAATTTACCTTGGATTGAATTTTTTTAAATGGAACACCCCTTATATTTTACTGTCATATTAAAGATAACATCGCCAGCTTTCAGAAAATACCCTATTTGATATCTTTCTAACCAACAGTTTTTTAGTAAATTAACCGTGAAACCAAAATTTACTCATTCTAACAGAAACGGTATTATTTACGTTGCTTAAATTGACTACCTATAATATAAGGAGGCCATGATATAATCATAAATGAAAAGAAAGATTGACATTCTTGTCAAAACCGCAAAGTGTCAGAGAATTGGCATCAATCACCATTGTTTTTTGACGATAAGCCGAGAAATTGTTAAGTAACAATGAGTTTGAGTACTCCAGAGTTGATAAACATGACTTTTATGTTGGGCGAGTGTCAAAAAAACCCTTTACTAGCAAGCAGGGTTTATGCGGTACGATATCCCGATGCCGAAAAAAAACCAAGACCCGAAGCTTTTGCAAGTTTATTAGAGAGGTTTCAAGAAACAGGCAATGTTGCTTTTAAGAAACGTAAAGTAATTAATAAACCAGTTACCAATGAAGATAATGCTTTGACAGTGTTATTAACAGTGCAAGAAAATCCACACACAAGTACCAGGGAAATTGAGAGAGCTACTGATATTGAACGCACTAGTATTAAACGGATTCTGAAACAACATAAATATCATGCCTACCACATTGAATTACACCAAGAACTGTATGATCGCGATTACGTCCAACGACAAGAGTTTTCAATTTGGTTTTTAAATACAATTTGGGATAATCCAGGTTTTGTAGATAGGGTGCTGTTTTCAGATGAAGCAACTTTTAAAAGCAACGGCTTGGTTAACAAACATAATATGCACCTTGGATTTGTCAGGTGGACCATCAAAATAAATGGTCAATTAATGTTTGGGGAGGTATAATTGGCTCTCATGTTATAGGACCATATTTCTTTGAAGAGCATTTAACGGGAGAAGTCTATTTAAATTTTTTGAGAAATGAGTTGCCCGTATTGCTCGAAGACTTACCTTTAATGTTAAGAAATTTCTTATGGTTCCAACATGATGGAGCACCCCCGCATTACCATAGGTATGTAAGACATTTTCTCAATAATTGGAAAGGAGAGCATTGGATTGGGCGAGGTGGACCAGTTAAGTGGCCTGCGAGGTCACCCGATTTAACGCCACTAGATTTCTTTTTATGGGGACATGTTAAAGAAGAAGTTTATAAAGAGGTTCCAACCACAGTGGAAGATATGAAGTTGAAAATAAAAAGCTGTTTTCGCAACATTTCAGACCTGACTTTGAGAAAAGTGAAACTTTCATTTATGGATAGACTGGAAATGTGCCTTCAGCAAAACGGTGGTTTAGTTGAACATCTTTTATAAGTTTTAATTACATTGTTTTTGTAGATTTATATTAAATTTATTTTTTTTTTGTAAAAAAAGGTCTGTTATTAATACTGTCAAAGCATTATCTTCATTGGTAACTGGTTTATTAATTACTTTACGTTTTTTTTAAAGCAACATTTCCTGTTTCTTGAAATCTCTATGATAAACTTGCAAAAGCTTCTATCTTGTTTTTATTTCGGCATCGCATCATCAAAGAACAATATTTATTTATTTACTGATGACAATATTCTAACACTGTGCTGTTTTGACAGGACTGTCAATCTTTTGTTCAATTTATGATGATATCATGGCCTCCTAATATTAAATTGTCAATTTTAACAACGTGAATTCAGAGTAATTCGTGTTAAAATGAAGAAATTTTGATTTCACAGCTAATTTACTGAAAAACTGTTGGTCAAAAAGGTATCAAATATGGTATTTTCTGAAAGCTAGTAATGTTATCTTTAACATGAAAGTAAAATATACAGGGTGTTCCATTTAAAAAAATTCAATCCAAGGTAAATTTGCAAAACTTGACCACCCTGTATAACACTGAATAATTTTGAACGACTTACAAGCGATTATTGTAGTCCTAGATGCAATACATTTTTATAGAATATTTGGTTTTTCCATACCTGCTTCAATTGTTTTCAAAAAATGGCCGGAGTATAACCATTTTTTTCCACTTTAACCTCGTCCCATTTCCTTGGTATAAATTTTAGACCCAACTAACCTTATATCAAAATGATCGCAACGAATAGGAGAATCAACTAAAATAATAATATACCGGGTATCCCGTTTAAAAAAACACAAGTTTGGTTCACCACGAACTTTTCAGACCACCCTGTATAATGGGTATAATTTTAAAACACATCGTTCTTGACTATCAATGATATCCCAAAAATGTTTTTTCAAATTCCTCTCCGTTTGCCCACAATCGTCCACCCCATCTTGGTTGCACTACCCTGTATATATATATATATATATATATATATATATATATATATATATATATATATATATATATATATATATATATATATATATATATATATATATATATATATATATATATATATATATATATATATATATATATATATATATATATATATATATATATATATATATATATATATATATATATATATATATATATATATATATATATATACAGTGTGTTCAAAAAAGTATGTAACATATGGGAAACTTTTTTACTGTTCACTTCTCAAAAAAATTTATTTTTAAAAGTTGGTGCCTATCGTTTAACTAGAAATAGACATGTGAGGTATAATGTAGATGTAATAGTAAGAGAGCGTATGTCACTTTTTCGAAATTGGTCCAAGAATAAAGTACCCTTATGTTTGTATTAAAAACAATTTATTGGAAAAAGTTGTTTAGAATTAAAAACTAAATTCAATGTTTTCTTATTTTGAGATTTTTTCGAAACCTATACGCCACTGACCGATTCTAGTTCACAATAATATATAAAATACCAATTATCTGGAATAACTTAATTGGCAAAACATGTGTTCCACCAACTGGTGACATAATATATGTACGTAAATAAACAACTTAGGGTAGTACGTAACAGCGTTAAATATAAAACTACCCTTAAAATGTATAAAGCTTAACATTAACAAAACTTTCCAGCAAACTTATTGTTTTTTCCTTACGTTATATTCATTACATGGTAAGCCAGTAAAACAAAAAGAAAAAATTGGTCAGTAGCGTGTCGGTTTAAAAAAAAGAAAAATATTATATTTTAAAATATTTATATGAAATTTTATATCTGAATTTAGTTTTTAATTCTGAACAACTTTTTCTTATATTTTTTTTTCTATTACAAAAAATAAGGGTAGTTTACTCTTGGATCTTTTTCGAAAAACTGCATAAGCGCGCTTACTATTATCTCTACGTTATATCCGACAGGTCTATTTTCGGTTTAATGATATGCACCGACTTTTGTCGAGAATAAAAAGTTTTCAGAAGTGAATAGTTAAAAAGTTTCGCATATGTTGCATACTTTTTGGACATACTGTATATGTATAAATATTTGGGTATAATTTCGGATAATAAATTAAAATTCAATTTGCATTTTGAACATATTATTACTAAAAATGCTGGAAAAATTGTTTATTTAAAACGTATTAGTTCAAATTTAAGTTTTTATTCTAAAAAGATTATATGTAATGGTCGTTTACAAATTTTACAAAACAAGGCAATGCTGTAATATTAAATATGAATAAATATACAAAAATTTATCTCATGTTATATACATTAAAATTGTTAAATGTAGGTAATTTATTTTTTTATTTAGTTCAAATTTGTATTTACAAAATTAACAATAATTTATTACCACAAAATTTAAGAGTTTATTTTTCAAAATTGTCAAATCCATATCTATCAAACAAGACAAAGGAATGTCCATCTAAATTTTTGTTTGAAAATATTACATAAAAATCAATTTTTTGTAAAGGTATTATTCAATTTAACAATTTGCAAATTTAAAAAGGAGTTGCGGGAGTATTTCAAAAACAGTTATAACTAACTTCAATAATAACTGGAAAAGTATCGAAAATGGAACACTTTGTAATATTATATATAATATTCGTGAAGAAGAAAAATAGCACCAAGCGGCAACAACGCCACTCCGAAAGAAGGAAACCGTTTATTTATGCGCCCGGCAAATGAAAATAAACATTTCCATAATTACGTAAATCAAAAGAAAGATTTAGATTTATGGGCCCGAAATTTGAACCGTAAATAACAACACAACACGCGAGTGTTTTCGATTTCCCGTGTTTTAGTAATTTATTTTAATTTGTGAATAAATTTTAATAATTTTATTTATAGTTTCATAAAGGATTAGTTCATCCCTGGAGCAATGCCAGTTAGTTATAAACTGCCTTTCATAATGTTTTACGCTTATGCGATTTTTACTTCCCTCGGAAGTATTGTAATAGTGAAGAAATCACCTGTATGTTACCTACTACTTACCTGATTGAATTCAAATTTTGGTCAAAAATTAAGGGTCATATGGGGGATAACCTGGTAACATTTTGGTAAAAATCCAATATGGAAGTGCTTATACAAGTTATCTCAAATTTTGCACAAAAATAGGGTATTATGTAGGAAACTACTGGTAAAATTTGGTACGAATCCAAGATGGCGGAACAAAATGGCTACTTAATAAAATATTTCAAAATTCAGCCTGAAAACACTGTTTAATGAACTGATTTCAAATTGTGTGCAATAACTAATTGTAGTATACAGATGAGCTAGTAAAAGTGTGGTACCAATTCAAGATGGCGGAACAAAATGGCGGCCAAATAAAATTTTTGTAATCTGAAAAAAATCACCCTCTTAGGTTTTACATATCTTCTGGTTTTAGCATCCGTAGATGGCAAAAAATATGTTTTGTCAAGTCCGTCAGTCCGTCTGTCGGTTTGTCTGCCAGTTCGCGACATAGCTACATATTAGATTTACAAATTTTAGAGAAAAATTAAAAATTAATAGCCGCCTAGTGAAGTGTTAAAAAAATTATTACTAAAAAACCGCTTACCCAATTTATCTCAAATTTTGAATAAAAATTGAGTATTATGTAGAAATGAACTGGTAAAATTTTGGTACGAATGTAAAACGGCGGAACAAAATGGCGGCTTAATAAAACAATTTTTCTATCTCTTAAAATTAAGCTAATATTAGGGGCCGCGAATTAAGGGCAAAGACCCAGTATATCGATTTCTCTGGAAAGGCCAAAATGTATATAGCGAGCAAATATTGAAAATATAAAAATTGGGTAACTGCGCCATTTTGATTTTTTTCCTGTGAGAAAGTTGAATGCTATAATATAAATTGAAATATTGAAATTTGATGCATAAACTGTAATTAACCCAAAAAAGTAAAGATGTGCATCCTCTGAGTTAAAATCCTTTGAGTTAAAAACTTTTTTCTGATCAAGCTAATTTGGTAGCTAATAATAAATCTTATCAAACCATATTTGTTATGTCATGGAAAGGAGGGATGAATCAAAATATCGAATTTCATATAGTTTTTAGGAGCACCAAGTTCAATTTTAATTCTATTAATTATTTTAATTTTTAATAATTTGTATTATTGATTTTCTATGTAGATAGCTTTTTATAGTCATAAAAACGTTGTTTGATTATTCCAGCAAGGATAATATTACTTATCGTCATTCTATCAAAATTTTAAGACAATAGACCGTTACCACCGAGAACGTTGTTTGATTATTCTAGCAAGGATAATATTACTTATCGTCATTCTATCAAAATTTTAAGACAATAGACCGTTACCACCGAGACTCGGTGGTAACGAATAGACTCGAGTACCTACCTGTTCTAGTTATTAGGTACGTCTAACATTTTAACCTAGTGTTTGAGCCTGATCTTTATAGTAAAACTTCTGATATATTAAACTAAAAAGAGGGAAATAAAATTTTTAATAAAAAAAATAAAACCAACATCAAAAGAAAACATTGAAATGTAAGAAATAATATTTTATAGTTATTATTATAGGTCTTAGCTGGGCGTGGTATAAACGAAATAATATTTCCAAGATTGTTGAAATAAAATATTATTTTTTATTTTTCAATATTTTCTTTTCAAGTTAGTTTTCTGCTGTTAATGGAAGTTATTTTACAATTTTTTCTTAAAGGTTTTATATAAGGTGGTAGTTTATGGCTTGATAAAATAAGCAATTTTGTTTATTTTTTTTGTAAATGGATAACACTTGTATGATGATTTTTTCAATAAAAATACGATTACTATTTTTATTATATTATTTTTTTTATACTTTTTAAAACCCTGTCTGTTTTATGTCCATCAAATAAATATCTTCCTGCTTATTATAACTATACTAGGTTTTATACCTTCTTTAAAGACACCCGAGAACGTTGAACAAACGCATTTCAGAGCATAAAAATAGATTTTAAAATAAAAAATCTAACTTAGCCTATGCAAATCATCTGTTACTCGAACAACTTTCATTTAATCATAATTTTGAAATTCTACATATCGAAAATAAAGGCATAAAAGTTAATATGCTTGAATTTCTGGAAATAACAAATTAAATTGACAGACCTTTTGATAAACGACCAATTAGAATCAAATAGCTCTCCTTTATTTAATTTATTTCAGTAAACCTTCCTCTTGTCGTAGATATTTAAGTCATAATTTTAAGTTTTTTCATTTATTGTAATCCAACCTTCTTTGGGTTTTTCCCAATTTATGTTACCTGTGAGTTGCACCTCAACATCTTAAGAAGCTATTGTATATACAAAACATGTCATAATGACAACAAATATAGTGAAAATCTTTAAAACTTTAAGTTGTTTTTTCTAAAATTTTATCCATACATTTTCATTTCAATTTTATATGGATTGTATGCCATGCGCCACTTACACCTCCCATAGGCATTTAGTTCCGAGGTCCTGCATTAGTTCTATAGCCCAAGATCTGCTTTTAAATATAGATGCCATCTACCAACGGCATTTTCACTTGCACTTCCTCATTAAAAATTAGAAACGATGTACTTGTTAACGTCTACATTGACCGAACGTATGCGTATAGTGTTGTTCGCCCGCTTTTCGACAGTCAGTTGTTTCGCAGGAATTAAAAACAAACGCAAGTTTGCACCCTATGCGTGCGGTGTTGTATGTGCGGTCTGGTTCGTTAAGTGAGTACGCACCTTAAGATGGCGCAACAAAATGGCGGTCAAACAAAATATTTTGTAATAGTGAAAAAAAATCACCTTCTCAGGTTTTACGTATTTTCAGGTTTTAGCTTCTTTAGATGTCAAAAAATATTTTGAACAATTCTGTCGCTCCGTGTGTTTCTCAGCCTGAAAAATAAATACTCATTATATTAATTTCAAATTTTGTGTAAGCATTGAATGTGATAAACTGATACGAATTCAACATGACGTAACAAAATGACAGTATATGTCAATGTAAAAACTATAGTTTGACAAACTAATCTTGACCCGCGACATAAGGGGGAGGTTTGTCAAAAGCAGACCGTTTCCGTGGATATGCAAAAATCTAACGTATCAGCTGCGAGGAAAGCATTGTCTCCATGGATACTCGCATTCTTTTCATAGCTCATGATAAACTTGCCAAATTTTACTTATTGAATTTATTTTAAATTATGCCCAAAAATCAAGGGTGGCATAGGCAGAAACTGGTAAAATATTGGTAGAAATCCAATATGATGGAACAAAATGACGCCCAATAAAAATATTTGAAAAGATAGTATAGTGCGGGACACGAAAGAAAACCGGGCGGTATTTAAAATAAAGGTTCATAGTCTTAGCAAGCGGAAAAGTAAAATTTGTGTACGCAAATAAATTTTATGTTATTTTATTTGTTGTAATAGTTTGCCGCTTCACCTATAAAGTGCGCCAGCTAAGCGGTACGAAAAATTAATCGAGAATTTAGTAAATTTCGCACTGGTCCACTTGTAATTGGGATGAGCCTAGAGTCTCCATGTACTTGCCGCTAGAATGTTCTAGCTATTTCCACTGGCGCCTATACATTTCGAGCATTTGTTTTCATTTCTATATAAATGCGCTGCGTTGAATTTGAATTATTATTTCGAAGTAACGATGGCGATTTTTCCAGCGTTATAGAGGCCTGTACTCGAGAAGCTAAAAATAATAGTTTGAGTACTCCAATTCAAAATCGAACAGAACGCGCTGCATTTTACACTGGTGTTTCGGAAAGTAGGGTAAGAAAAATTCATTTTAAAGGCGAAGTAGAACATAATGATCGCTGATGTTCTACTTCACCTTTAAAATCTCCTGGTAAAAAAGACCCGGATTATCATACAAAGATAAAATTGACGATGGTGATTTTCAAGTAATTCGACGAACAATAGAGGATTTTTATATAAACTTGAAGAAGGTTACAACCTGCAAACCTCTACTTCGTGCTGTAAAGAACAAAATAGATTTTCCGTACGGGTATAAAACCTTAAATCGGCTTTTACGATCAAATGGTTTTGTTTGGCGCAAGTGCCAAAATAAACGAAAATTGGTCATTGAGAGATCAAATATTTTTCACTGGCGGGTGAAATATCTATCAACTGTAAAGCAATATAGGCAAGAAGGACGCAATATTGTGTATCTAGACGAAACCTGGGTAGATAATGATATGACAGTGAACAAATGCTGGCAAAGTGAAAGCGTTACAGGTGTTGTTCAGGGAATCCGCTCTAGTAGTCGCTTTATTATAGTTCATGCTGGTTCAGAAGCCAGATTTGTTCCAGGTGCTGCTTTAGTTTTTCGCTCGATACTAACAATACTCTACAAAAGCTCATATGATATCGTGGCTTAAATCGAACAATCTTGTATGTGATCCAACAATATCAATTATATGAAGTAATATCAGCCAACAAGCCTAGAGAAAAAAAGTATAAAATTGACGGTCTTTTACGTAACCTCGGTCATACACCTTTAAGGCTGCCTCCATACATGTGCGACATCAACCCTATTGAACTTGCATGGACAAGAGTAAAAAAATATATTCGAGAGCGCAACACCGGTGAACTTTCAATTAAAGATTTAAATAAAACAACATTAGAAGCGATTAACTCAATATCGGCTAAAAATTGGAAATCGTATGTTAGACATGTTCGTTCTATTGAAGATAAAGACTGGGAAGTAGATGGCAAAATTGAAACGGTTATTGATGATTTAGTTATCACACTGGGATCTTCAAGTAGTGACGACGAAACCTCATCATTTTCAGAGGAAGACAACGATTTAGAAGGAATCGAACCATTAGAATCACAGCCGTCAACCTCAAAAATGGCTTAGTTTTTTTTTATATATTTTGTAAAATTGTTCATAAAGTAGCTGTCAATAAACTGCTTCAAAGTAATTAATTTTCTGTTCAATACCGGGTGTCAAAAAATATCTAATATTGCAATTAATACTTGAAAAACTACACAACTCATATTTTTCCAAAATTAACACATCAATGTAGTTATAGTAGTGGAGCCAGCACTGATTCCAGTGAACAAGATTTATCAAAATTTTAACTTATGCAGTTCGACTTTGGGCTATTCGAGTATGCCAAAAGTGACCGTTTGTCTCCGTTTGTCATATTACTTTGTACAGGGGGCGTCATTGTGAAGTACTATACAGAACGTTTCCTAATTGCGTGCTAATGTTAAAGGGGGGTGATTCTTGGACCTTTTTAAGGAAAAAGTTTAATATGAACCTAAAAGTCTTAACTTTGGAGATACAGGGTTTTCAAAAAACATTCTGTTTAAATCCTAATTCTGATGCTATTATAGATAAATAACTGTGTGAAATTTGAAACACGTCTTTTAAGCATAAAAGGGCATTTTTTATTAACAATCAATTTTTGAAATTTCTACCAGTGGCGTGCATATGTAATTAACCTGGGTAAATCCGTATGCTCCTTAATGCATATGAGACGTGTATCAAATGTCATGCAGTTATCTACAATAGCATCAGAGTTGGGATAAAAAAAAATGTTTCTTTTTAAACTTTACCTTCCTGTATCTCAAAAGTTAAGACTTTTAGGACATAAAAACGCCCCCTTTAACATCAGCACGCACTTAGGAAACGCCCTGTATAGTACTTCACAATGACGGCCCCTGTATAAAGTAATATGACAAACGGAGACAGACGGCCACTTTTGGCATACCCGAGTAGCCCAAAGTCGAACTGCATAAATTAAAATTTTGATAAATCTCGTTCACTGGATTTAATGCTGGCTGCCCTTGTAAAAAATCGTGTATCACTATACTGGGTGGTCCAATAATAGTGGACGTAGGCAGTAGCCCGGGAACCGTTAGTGACAGAACTCAAGAAAAAATATATTTATAGGTAAATCGATCAAGAAAAATCAAAATTAAATCATTTTAAAATTCGAAAATTCGCCGTTTTTGCAACACAAAAGAGATATAGAAGTGCGGTACACGAAAGAAAACAGACAAATATAGATAAAGGTTCATTAAGTATAGTTACATTTTTTAATTATCTGAAGTGCGTATAGTCAAAAAGGAGTCTAGTCTAGGAGATAGGTGTTACTAAATCACTATGGACTGAACTAAATTGGGTCACATTTCACTATTCCTAATGAAAGGAAAGGTTCATAACGAGGGAAGATCCGGGTAAATGTAATTTATCGATTTTTTCTCAAGGAAGTTCATTACTTTATTGTAATAATATTTCTGCTGAGATTGAACACCAGGAAGCAAAATATTATGAATGTTATTGACAATTAGTCAAAAGGAAGTTTAAAAGGGGTTCTTTTACATAACCCTCTAACAAATATACTTCTGTGTCAATCGCTCACTCTGTTAATTTAAAGCAGAACTTTGAAAATTTGGAATTATTATTCAATAAAATTAAAAGTCGCGGTTGGCAACTTTTTGGAAATCTTAAGATTGTATCTATGTTATTAGGTCCAACAATCAGGATATTATACCAAAAATCTCCATGTTTTTATGTGAGAGGGATAGTAGAGTACGACAACAACAACAAGTTAAAAGAAACAATTAATTTTGGAACCAAAAATATACTACGAAAAAATTAAATCGACCCTAAAAAATGTTGTTACCTCCGCTTCACATTAACTTAGATTTAATGAAACAGTTAAAGCCCTAAATAAAGAAAATTACTATTTTAAACACCTGTGTAAAAAATTCCATTATTTGATGCAAAAATAAAAGAAGGAATTTTTGTTGGACCAAAAATAAGTCATATCCTTGATGAACGATAAGCAATTTGAAGAATTGAACAATAATGAATTGAAGAATGAAGAACTGAATTAGAAGCTCGCCTTCAAAAATGTTGTGCATAATTTTTTGGATAATCACAAACATCCAGGCTATAAAATATTGTAGCAACATTGGGATGCAATGAGTATGGAGTTTTTATATTTTCTAGATTCACATCTGATGGATTTTTTCCATAAAAATCTTGGTGATTTTAATGAAGAATAGGGAGAACAATGCCATCAAGACATCAAAATTATGGAAACAAGATACCAAGTTCGATGAAATGTAAATATGATAGTTGATTACTCTTGGTCATTAAAAGTGATATTCCTGATGCAATCCATAAAAAAATCAAACCCAGACGTATGGAAAACCGCAGAAAGTATGAGAATAATCGTAATGTAAAAATTGTAATCGATATTTTCCTGGTAAATGATTAAATAAACATATTTTTAACTTTATTTAAAAAAAAATTATAATAAACGATTTTTAAATTTTGTAGAAAAACCAGATGCGTGATGGAAAAAAATGGCTATACTTCTGAATTCAGGACAGTTCAATAAAGAATAATAGCCATCAAAATGAAAACAACGATCGAGAATGTTTAATACGTCACACAGTGGTTTCCCGGAGATTATTTATGGCCAATAAGGGTTATATTAGAAGTACCTTTAACCTAAGTAAATATAATATTAAAATATACTAGAAGGTCCAGTAGGCTTAGAAAATAAAAAAAACTGAAACATAAGAATACCTACAGCTATCAAAACGAAGCGTCTTTTCAATGTTTTACAAACAGGCTCTTAAAACACATTATTTTTCTATTATATTGTTTAAGTTATTGGTAATTATTTAAGTTTATTTGGAAATATATCAACAAAATTTGATACGGAAGCTGCAGAACAACGTAAGTAAAATTAAAACGTTAATTCAATGTTTGATTGTTATTTCATAGTAGCTGTTTTGAAGCGTTGTTTTATTCGTGGTTAAAAATGTCTAAAACGTTTTTCTTTGGGAGAAAATTTATGTTTCCGTCATCAACCGTTTTTGCAACTTATGGTGTTTTTAGTAGAACATTATCTAAAGATATTTTTGAGAAATAAAATAGCCGCCACTTTTTGCCGCTTTATGAGATATCAACACTTTTATGTTGATATTCATCAGTAATAATTTTTGCTACAATAAGATACATGTACAGTAAAAATAGAAAAAACATTATTATTCAAGATTTTTTTGATTAAATAAATTAAAAACCTACAGTTTAACATACTAAAAGTCTCCTTAGTCATCGATGTCGGTCATTTCTAGCCTCCAAATGTCACCGGGAAAAGGTTTTTCTTGTCTTGGTTTTGTGCAGCTCTCAATTTGGAGATTATTTTACCTCCAATGACGTAGACAGGTCATGTGCTGCACAAAACGACATTAGCCCCGTGAAGCGCGTGACCTGTCAACGACAATGGAATTTACATAACCTAAAAATTTTTTTTTTTACCGAACCCCAAAGAGTCACAGCCATTCAGAGGTTAGAGATTTTTAATTTATGGTTTGAATATTTAAGATATTCAATTGAAAGACGTTCCCAAGTTTATAATGGAATTGTCAATTGAATAAATATTCGAGGCGAACTCTATCAACAATCTGCTAAAAAACATAATTGAAGTTTGCGACTTATTAAAAAAAAGACCGAAAAAAGCTAATCGTTCCAAAAATACATTATAATGCGTGGTTACTAAGCGAGGTAATTTTTTCTGCACAAATGAATATACTACAAACCCCGGGTATTTCTTTTGGAAGATCAGAAAAATCATTTACAGAAAGCAGTAATAGGTCAAAACGAAGAAAAATTCGAGAACTAGAAGATACATACGACAAAAATCAATTGAAAGGTGCGTTGAAGCTAATTTTAAAAGAAGAACAAAAAAAGGATGACCTAAATTTAATTAAAACAGGTCTTGAAACTACACCAACCCGATCAGCTAAAGTAATGAACACTTGGAATAATCATAACAAAAAACCTATCAAACCTTACACAAATGATGAAGCTCTTAGCCTGATAATCGATACTAGGATGTCCAAGCATGAATCATGCAACAATTGAAAGAGGCGCTAAGGAAAGAAACTTCTATGTTTATCTCTCTTATAAAAAAATTTTGGAAGCAAAGGTCAATTATTATCCATCTTCTGAATATATACAGGTCACCGAAATGGATGCAAAGGTTCAACTACAGGCGCTTTTGGACCATACTGTTTCGCGAATTATTTTATCTCAAAAAGATGTATTTGAAAATCGGTATCGATACCGGCCTTACAATGACTTTGATACACAAATGGGGTTGCCATGGAAGTACCGGTCACAGCGAATATAAACAGACTATTACAGAAAATGCTTCAGACTCTGATATATTTCTCACATCACTCGTACCCCTACAATTATGTTCAGTCAGTAAAGTTGATCCAAATATAAAAAAAATATTTTGGTAAAATACTCGGCCGTCCTCCTTAAATAGATAGTTGTAGGCCAATTCATATTTCTTTTCTAAATATATTGATTCCTCCGATTCTGAAGACGAAATCAATGTTTTATATTGATTTTTTGTTTGTTTTTTAATAATTACTTCATTTAATAATACATATTCGTAATATATTTTTAAATATTTTATATTTATATCTTGTTGTTGTTAAAAGACACAAATTTCATTAAATCTTATCACTGTATATAGTGACGTAAATGAAAAACTTCAACTGCAACATTTTACTGCACACAAACGCAGAGAAAAAGATCTACATCTTGACTGTGCAAGAATCCAATCCATTAGCAGGAATTAGATTTAACCGAATTTAGATGTGAGAATAAAACATTTTTAGTAAAATGATTTAAAGATGACAATGATAGATGGTAAACTTACTGGCGTTTTGACAGAAACGAGTTCAAATCAAGCATGTAAATTTGCGGAGCTACTCCGAAAATAATAAACGACATCAAAAAGGTTAAAAAGAGGCCAATAAAGGAATCATCTCTAGACTACGGTTTATCCACTCTTCACGCATGGATTAGATTTATGGAATATTGCATACACTTATCATACCGACTGGACTTCAAAAAATGGCAGGCTAGGTCAGAAGGGGAAAAGGCAAGTGTTAAAGAAAGAAAGAAATTCAAATCCGCTTTAAAAGCGAAATGGGATTGAATATAGATAAAGTAAAGCCAAGGGAAGTGAAATTAGCAATGACGAGAGTACGGCAAGAAGATTTTTGCCGAACCATCAGTAACAGCTAAACTATGTAATCGAAAGACAAAAAAAATCAAAATAACCGTGGTATTACATGCCCAGCAGTATTCACAAAATTATGATTCATGGCGTATCCATAATTTCTGCCGCAGTCCTACCAATAGGCATGATGTCGGAAGAGGCACAAGAGTCTCGCAACAAAGACCTAAAAAACTACCGGGAACATTTTACTCGAAAAACATTAAGAACAGCTACAGACCAGGATCCTTTAAATAGATTTTTGGTATCTTCTGATCCACTCATCACGGGTTTAAGGAACATGCGGAAGAAAAATAAACAAATGTTTTTAACCGAAACAATAAAATTATTTAAAGAACATTTACCATCTATAGCTCCTAAATATATTGATTCCTCCGATTCTGAAGACGAAATCAATGATTTATATTGATTTTTTGTTTGTTTTTTAATAATTACTTCATTTACTAATACATATTCGTAATATACTTTTAAATATTTTATATTTATATCTTGTTGTTGTTAATTTAAGACAAATTTCATTAAATGTTATCACAGTATATAGTGATGTTAATAAAAACACTTCAATGGTTTTAAAAAAAACATGTTCTTTTCAAGAAAAACATACACAGACAATTTGATAGAGTTATAATTTACCAGTTAAGATTATTACAACTCTTCGTTCGAATATCGGACACCGATACGTGTTTTTTCCTGCATTTGCACACAAACGCAGACAAAATATTACATCTTACATCCCAAAAATCAGAAGAGTGAATTTTTTTGGAAAGCATTCCAGGATTATAGAAAAATAAGAGTTTTTTCCTATTTCATGTTACTATTCTTAATAGTTATAAAAGTTTATGTTTTCTTTCATGTTTTTTACATTAAAAAAATCATGTTTTTTTAGCTTAGAAAAAAAACGTTATTTGTACATCCATCCCCTACATAGGCAAGTATCTAATTTTTACCATTTCACAAACGTCAAGAAATACGCGGCAAAAAACAATTCGTCCAATCCGAATTTATTTGAGATATGAGGGGAAACTAATGCTAAATATTGTAAATTTTAGAAAAAAAAAATTTAAAAAAGTGGAAAAAATAGGTGATTACGTAAAGAAAATCTTACAAATTTGTAATGAGAAATTAATAAAAAGTAATTTAATGCTTGTTTAATTGGGAAATAATAATATGAAGTAATAAAAAGTTCCAATTGCTCTAATTTTCCCTACTATGCGTCACTCGAGATTCAAAAATTCTAAAAAGGAAATAGAAGTTATAGAAGTTTAATTTGATATTTAAGCCAAATCTACGCTTAAGAACATAAAAATATAACTTGCGCTCTAAGTTATTTTTTGCTGTTTATTTTTCCATTAAAAGTCACACCTGTCATGAGCTAATCAAATCCAGATGTGTATAGCTTGTCATTTACTAACAAAAGTTTATTTTTAAGCGTAATTTACCTAATCTCTAACAATTAAACACAAAATATTTTTAATCACAATTTTAACCTACTTTTGGGCAAAAATGATCTTTGAGAAACCACTGTGCGTCGGCTTGTGAATTTGCTATACTATGCACTACGGCCCAAACTCTATGAATCAAATCTCAAACATCCAAATAGTGTAAAAAGGAATGATAAAGAGGAACGCAATTTATTTCAGTTCCACGTTCGTTTACGGCTCGGGACAAATTTCGCATGGATAATCAAGGATCGTAAAACATCAAATAAACTGTTGAAATTATCGCATAAACCCGAGTGTATATTTAAATAGCTTCTTAAGAACCGAAGGTACCAATCAAGCCGCCTTACCCGAGTTATGCAAAGTACTAGAAATGCATAAACATCATTTACCGGGGCGGAATAAAAATCCACCTGGTCGCACGCAACCACGGCTTCTCAGCAGCCTTTCCTAAGAAGTCTTAAAAAGTTATTTGCGCGATCCTCGAGGAGATACGGGTCGTACCCGCGCGATTGGCGACGCACCACAACCTGTTTGCACAAAAGCGCTTTACTCGCCGCTAACACGCAGGAAATGCGGTTCCCGTGAGACTGTGGCTTTCGGTGCAATGTTCACGATAGGGGTGGGCGATAATTATCGATGTTTGGAAATCATCGATGTTTCACGTTCGATGTTCGATATTTTTTCCATCGATGTTGTTATCTTAAACTATCGATGAAAACATCGATATTTTAAAGAATTTGCATCGATGTTTTGCTAAAAATTTCAATTACAAATTAAAAATACACAAAAAGGAAGCTTTCCTAGCGAGTCAGCAATTTTCTGGTTTTCCAGCATTTAAAATACCAATCGAACGCGCTTTGGGTTGTTTGACTTGACTACGATAGATGGCGACACATTGCATTGTTTCTGGGAAGTCCCAATTTATGTCTCTGGTTGTTTTACTTGTATTTTGTTGATTGTCGTGACGTTAGTGTTAAGTTATTATTTTTTTTGCGTGTTTGGTATGGCTCCAAGAAAAAGTATTTTGTGGCGTTATTTCGAAAAATGTAAAAATGCACCAGAATTATCTCAGTGCTTATTGTGTCCAAAAAAAATAAAGACCTCAGGAAACACTTCAAATCTGAAATGTCACCTCCAAGGCACACATCCGAAGGAATTTGAAAGTTTGTTTAAAATGGAGAAGTCCAACAAAAATAAAAGGATAGCACCGGAAAACGTAGATGATTCCAATCCAGAAGAAAATATTGAATTTATTACTGTAAGTAGTCCCAGCTGTACTCCCAGTACCTCAGCAGCTCGTGGCGACGAAAATGACTTGTCTTTTTCTTCATGCAGCAGCAGTGTAAGTACTGTAGGTACATTATCTTCGAAGAATCATAGGGAGTGTGAGAATCAACCAAAAATTACTCAGTCGTTTAAAAGTATTTTTTCTTGGTCAGGAGATAGAACAAAATTTCATAAAACAACCACTGCCATTTTATATATGATATGCAAAGATTTTCAACCCATTTAGGTTGTTGAGGATGAAGGTTTTAAATACTTAATGAAAACCGTAGCCCCACAATACAAAATACCTTCTCGCAAGACAATTAGTGCCCTGCTGGATAAAAAATATGATTTAGTTGCGAGTTTATTTAAAAACAAACTTGAAGGTAAACACTTAACCATTACGACTGATATATGGACTGATATGCAGACTCGAAGCTACCTTGGGGTTACTGTTCATTTTGGTGAGGAGGCTCAAATACATTCGGGTACTCTTGGTGTTATCGAATTAGATAATAGACACACATCTGAATATATAGTAAGCAAAATGGAAAATGTTTTAATAGAATGGAACATTGCTAATGAGAATGTTACAGCAGTAGTCACGGATGGTGCAGAAAATATGTGCAAAGCAGTTGATTTATTATTTGGTAATAATCGCCATATACATTGTTTTGCCCACCAGCTGAACCTAATTGCTGAAAAAGCTATAAGACCCATAACTGCTTTATAACAAATAATAAAATCAATAAAAGATATTGTGACGTGGTTCAAGCAAAGTGTAGTGGCCGTAGATGAGTTAAGAAAAGCACAGGCGGACCACGTTGAAAAGAAACTTGTGCAAATGGTCCCTACAAGATGGAACTCTACTTATCATATGATATGCCGATTTTTAGAGCTCAGAGAATAAGTTAATGCTATTTTAAATAGACATGCAAGTGCCCCTGTCATGATAACAGCACGTGACATAGAGGAATTAAAAATTGTCATGTTGCTTCTGGAACCCCTCGATAATGCAACTAGACAACTTTCTGGACAGACATATACAACAAGCAGTATTGTAATACCATTAATTTTCAACTTGGAGAGAAGCATCTCATCAGTTGACGCCAGTGCGACAAATTCCTCAGATACTGTGCAGTCTCTTAAAACCAACCTTTTGAAGGAAATGAAAAGTCGGTTTGGACCAGCAGAAAAAGTACATTTATTAGCAGTGTCTACATTATTGGATCCCAGATTCAAGAAAATTTATTTCAAAGATCCCTTAAACTGTGCTAGGGGTGTTGAAATAATAAATAAAGCGTTGTCCCAAACACATCAACATCCAGCTGCTGAACCACCTAAGGAAGATACTACGGGTAAGACTAGTAAGCATTTTATTTTTTTAATTTTCGGAATTCGTGTCAATTTTAATTTTACATAATTACTTTTAAAACAGTTTAATTCTAACTACATGTGTTTTTTTGTAACACTGAAATTTATTAATAATTATACCTAAATTATTTTTTATTGTACTTAAGTAAAGAACTCATATTAACAACTATTTCTGCTCTAAATATGACGTTTTCCCCCGAGTTTTCTGTGAACTTACTATGTATTCAATTATTTTCAGAACCAAAAATGAACACTCAGTTGTGGGCCGGTCACCATGAAATGGTGCAAGAAAATATGGCGCGCTTTATTGCGCAAGAAGATTCCTTATCGGAAATAACCTCCTACTTGAAAAGCCCACTTCAGCCCTTGAATGGAAATCCTTTAGATTGGTGGAAATCAAATAACCATGTTTATCCAAGGCTGCATCCAATTGCTACAAGATATCTGACAGTAGTGGCAACTTCGGTACCATCAGAAAGCCTTTTTTCGAAGGCTGGGTTGACTGCGACAAAACAAAGAAGCCAAATTAAACCAAAAAGACTTTCCAAAATTTTGTTTCTAAATTCTATAGATAGAGTGTTGTGGGAGTTGTGATTTTTTAACATAATTTTTAAAAAATTAGAATTTTTTATTTAAATATTCCTAAGGGTATATAATTTATAAGCTATTTTGTTAGTTTGTTTATATATTATATTTTAATTTCAGCAACTATACAGAATGTTCACATTTAGTTTTTATATTGTGTGCAGTGCAGTTTTTAATGTTTTAGGTTTAGGTTAGATAACTCATGTTTTTTATACTGTTATAATTCTTAGGGTGTAGTTTTTGTTAGTAGAAAATATGTTTGTTAATTTTATTTTTTTAATCCTTGTTTAAATTTGTTGGTTTATGACCTTTAATATTTCTTGTTTACTATGTTAGTATGTTGGTTTTTGAAACTTCAAATAAATATATATTTTAAAATTCATTTTTAACAATAAAATTAAAGAACAAGAACACCTATACCCGAATATCGATGTTTTTGCGATGTTCAAACATCGATGTTTCAAATTCGATATATCGTTAATATCGATGGAAGGCTGTCGATGTCGACATCGATGTCCAACATCGATGTTTTCTTTCGATGTCCCATCCCTGGTTCACGAGCGATTTCTTTAGGGGACCGTGCGACGTACTGGGTTTTATTTAAACTCGGCTTTTAAATAGTACCATTTGCTTTGGCATTGTGGTTTCTCGGAATTTTTAGAATTTTCAATTTACAGTTGTTTAACTCTTAACCACCCACGTGAAATATTTTTTACACAGTTACTAATACACCTATCAAGATATACTAAGGTGAGTTGGGGTAATTGAGACATAATTTTCACACAATGTGACTTTCGAAAATCGCAAAAAAATATAATTTTTCTCAAAAAGCCTTTTTCAAAAATCATGATGGTTTATTACTATATTATCTATGAATTGTGATATATTTTGACAATTAAAAATGAAAACAAAAAAAAAATTTCCTATTTTTTAAAAAAAAATGCTTTTGTCCCAACAAATGGGGTAAATGTAATACGCACTTTTGTTGTGGGAAGTTTTTACAAAATTAAAATAACATTTTTTTTTTAGAAATTACGCACTTTTATGTGGGAAGTGAGAAAAGCTCATGGAATTTGACCTAAATCAAATTAAGTCTTAACGTATATACATATTTAATCTAAATCGATAATCTTTTAAGTAATTACTAAATATATATAAAAACTGGATATATAAACTTTAAAAAATGTTTATTGATGAAAGTACAGACATAAATATGCATTTGCAAAAATATCTGAGTGTTTTGCAGATTATATAAATAAAGAATACGAAAATATTTTAACACCAACGTAAATACACAATTACTGCAAAGACCAAGAAAAAACCATCAAAATTTAAATCAAAAATCATTTCACTTCCTCGTCTGTTTAGAATAGGGTCAGGTAATACTCTCAAAATATCTCTTTCTTGGACTGTATCTATGTCCTCTTCAGCAGGCCAGGTGAACATGTTCTTATATCTTTTCGTGTGTTTTACTACTCATTCACCATCTTCAGTTTTTTCTAATATTTTTCCAATAAAATGTTTTACAGTCTTTTTTGTCGAATACTGAACAATTACCCACTTTTCAACCTCAAGTATGTAGTCAAGAGGCTCATATTTGTCTAATTGATCTCCCATTTGCTGCCAAAATTCTTCCTCATTGTCTGATTCTTGATAGATAGGCGATCCAATTTATCTGCAGGAATGACGTCTCTGTTAAATGGTACAATTCCACCTTTTCGAAAGCCGTTTTGAATAACTTCTGCTTCTATGAGTTTCCAAGTGTCCCCTAGAAACTGGGAAAATAGTTTTTTTGGTAACTTGTGTCCCACAGGCTGCCTCTGCCAAGTTATATAAGTTTTGCATCCCAATTAACCTTTAGCGATTTAAAAACTGATGAGTCCAAAGGTTGCAGCAAATGGCTACAATGGGGTGGCAATTTAAGAATGGTTATGTTCTGTTCTATTGCTACTGAAACAATATCAACATCTACATGGGTCGAATGTCCATCGTAGATAATCAGCTGCGGTCGCTTATCACCTATGAATGGAAGTAAAGTTTTCATAAAATAATTTCTGAAAATATCAGCTTCCATCCAGCCTTTTCTACTAGCCGCGAAGACTATGCCAGGAAACCCAGTACCTTCGGGTGCCACCCATTGATCCCAAACTTTTATTCCTTTGAATATGATCAGTGGAGGTGCTTTTACGCCGGATGCACTACATAACATAAGCACAGTGGTATTTTCTCTACCCGGTGTACTTATCGTACGAGTACAAACTTTTCCCTTAAGACCTACAACCTTTGTTCTTGAAGGATCGATTGACATGGATGTTTCATCCAATTCCATATTTGATCAGGTTTGTCGTGAATATCCAGTTGATCCAAAGTTAATTTTAATGTGTCAAAATAATTATAAATTAAAAAAGGATCCGTAGCTTTTTTACGGGCATATTCCACATTTTGAGGGACCTTTATGCTTAAATTATTTCGTCGCTTAAAAGAGATAAACCAGTCAGCGCCCGGTACTCCATCCTTAAAAGAGGTCTTTACCTTGTTAAAGTTAACGTACTTGCCCACTAGTTCTAACAATTCTTTTCTAGTTAGAGCAAAGCCCCATTTTACTAATGCTGCCACTAAAGGGTGCTGTAGGGTACGGAATATACACGATCTGCTCTGTAAAATGTCATCCGTCCTTGAGACACTTCTTTAACTGCTTGCTTTAGGTCAGCTTCCGAGTAATTTGTCTGATCAGGTTTTTTTTCGGCGATAATTTCTTACCATTGTGAACAGCTGAAAAAAGGTGCAAATGCAATATACTATTTATCACCTATATCGCATTTGCCCCATGAAGTTTATTTCAAGAGGTAAATGCGATATACGTTGTTTCTTAGATGTGGACGGTATTTTTAGGAAATTAATCATTCCAATCGAAAGATAAAACGAAATATACCGATGTAGCAATATAAGTAAAAATCTTACCTTAAAAAGATTTATTTTGTCTCAACGAAACAATTTTCATATGCACTTGTAAAGCAACCTTAAATACGCCGCCACGAACAGGAAACTTGTCGATCTAGCTCATTTGTTTTATAGTGGAGGGGTTTAGAATGCGTTAGCACGTAGTGTATACAAGGTTATTCACGCAACCCGTTCATTTAAAGTTTTTGATGATGCCATTTAAATAAAAATTTCAAATTTTGGGATTAAGGTAAGGTCAAGGGGTACTTCTTTTTTGAAATATTTTCAACTTCCTGTCACTTCCGGTTTAACCGGAAGTTGGTATCAACTTGCTTATTTTAATTAGAAGACCCTGTATTTTATGATATTTTTGGATTCTACGGAGAATTTTAATGCTATTTTGTGTAGCATGTCCTATATCTAGGTTCAAGCGTTCTTAAGATACTTGACCCTGAACCAAAAATGAGCCTTCGGGGTACCAAATTTTAAAATCTCATATTTTTGTAAGTTTTGAAGATATATTCTTCATATTTTGCAGACGATCGGTAAATAATCTTAGGTTTCTATTTTTTTTATTGAATTTGTCTATTTTTATACAGAGTGTCCTAAATTCAGCGGCAAACATTCACATTTTCAAAGCCGCTAAAGTCCGTTTTTTTAAATGGGACACCCTATAACTTTATGCACTATCAAATGTAGATCTTAATTTTTTATCGAACTGTATTAAGGTTACCTATACCTATTCGTAACCATTTTCGAAATAATCAGGTTTTTATTAAACTATCATATGTATTTGCTAAATGCTTACACATTCCCGTAGTAAGCCATGGAAAAACAATTGTCGTGCTTTTCTATTCAACATGACAGCTAATTTGATGCTTTTAAATTAAAATAAAATAACAATCAAAAGCTGATATTCTCAATTTATTTTATATTCGCGGAGAATGTTACAAAATATTGGAGAGAACGTGCCATGTTTTTAATGAAAAACATCCTCATTTATCGCCAATGAACAAGAGAAAATTGAAGAGGATTGAAACGAAATTTTTTCGTTTCGGAAAAGTTATAAAAAATGTAAGAAACTGTTTACATTATTTTTAACCATATCTACTAAGTTCGAGACTGTTCTAAACTTGTTTTAGTGAACTTAAAAATTATAGCAATCTAACAATCAACAATAAATACATAAAATAATAAAATTGAATTATAACAAATGTTCTATATGCTGTCCGTTCATTTGGAGACACATTTCAATTATTCTTTGTACAGTTGCTGTGGCCCGTTGAATTTGTCCGTTTTCTAATTCGGCAAAAGTGTGTTCGTATCCTGTCCAGTAAATCTTGTTGGTTATTTACTGGGGAAGCATAGACTTTACCTTTGATAAATCCCCATAAATAAAAGTCTAGGGGTGTTAAATCAGGCGATCGCGGGGGCCATCTCCAAGGCCCATTGGGACCAATCCAGCGATCTTCAAAAATTCGAGATAAACTGCAGCGGAATTATGTGCTGGTGCCCCATCTAATTGATACCAATAATTTTGCAGCTCACCAATAAGAATTTCTTCTATAAATTCAGAAACCGTCCCTCGTAGAATTTCCAAATACTTATCACTGTTTAAATTGTCTTCATAAATACAGTACCGCACCTGATGATTTAATACTATACCGAAAACATTGAAGCTAAACCTTTCGTGAGAACGCGTTTCGCGTAAAGCGTGCGGATTTTCTGCTGCCCAGAAATGTTCGTTTCTTTTCTATTTGTTATTCCTTCTCTAGAAAATTTCGCTTCATCGGTCCAAAATATTTTTGAAAGGAATTGAGGGTCCTCTTGAATTTTCAAAAACATGAATTCGCAAAATTCTACTCGGCGGACGTCACCAGGTCTCAAGGCTTGCACGTTTTGGAAGGAATAAGGGTGCATATAATGTTCGCTCAAGATTCTTTGGATAGATGAAGAAGAAATTCCCAAATCGTTTTCTGCAGACGGTATTGAACTTTGCGGGTTTGCGTGGAAATAAGCTAATGTGTTTATTACGTTATCCTCGGCATTTGTCACTGGTTTCGGAACATTGTTTGTAACTTTAACCTTGTCAAAACGCAAAAAGTTCGTTTCAATCCTCTTGAATTTTGACTTGTTCATTGGCGGCAAATCAGGGTGGCGTTCATTAAACACACGACATGTTCTCTCCAAAATTTTATAACATTCTCCATGAATATAAAATAGATTGAGAATATCAGCGTTTGATTATTCTTCCATTTCGATTTAGAAGATTTAGTTTATCACTGACAGCTTTCGATAAATAACGCATACTAATCATCTGTCAAATTGGATATTAGATCTCAATTATTTTTCCATGGAACATGTAAACATTTAAGCAAATACATACAATATTTTTATAAAACCCAATTATTTCGAAAATGGTTACGAATAGGTATAGAGAACCTTAATACAGTTCGATAGAAAATGAAATTCTACATTTGATAGTGCATAAAGTTATAGGGTGTCCCATTTAAAAAAACGGACTTTAGCGGCTTTGAAAATGTGAATGTTTGCCGCTGAATTTAGGACACCCTATATAAAAATAGACAAATTCAATAAAAAAAATAGAAACCTAAGATTATTTACCGATCGTCTGCAAAATATGAAGATTATATCTTCAAAACTTACAAAAATATGAGATTTTAAAATTTGGTACCCCGAAGGCTCATTTTCGGTTCAAGGTCAAATATCTCACGAACGCTTGAACCTAGGTATAGGACATGCTACATAAAATAGCATTAAAATTCTCCGTAGAATCCAAAAATATCATAAAATACAGGGTGTTCCATTTAAAATAAGCAAGTTGATACCAACTTCCGGTTAAAGCGGAAGTGACAGGAACTTGAAAATATTTCAAAAAACAAGTACCCCTTGACCTTACCTTAATCCCAAAATTTGAAATTTTTATCTAAATGGCATCATCAAAAACTTTTAATGAACGGGTTGCGTGAATAACCCTGTATTTAGTTGCGGGCCTTCAATTGGATAATGTAGGGATTAATAAGCAACTGTCGCATTTGCCCCGTGTTTGCATTTGCCCCAACTCACCTTACTTCTAAAATAAAAATAAATAAATATTGGCAATAACGGAAAAATATCCATTTGCAATGCATATTGAATAAATGTAATACAAAAAAATGAAAACTTGTTAATATTTATATAAAAGAAAAATGGTAAATTTACTTTACCCGGAACTTCCCTCGTTATGAATTTTTCCTTTCATTACGGATACGAATTTAGTTCCGCACATTTTCACTTTTGCTGCAAAATATTAGGTCATAATTTTACCAGTTTATCTCTATATCACACTTAATGGATGCCCAAAATTTGAAATGAATTTAATAAGTAGTTTTTCACACTGATTTTTTTAAATTTATTTAGAATTTCTTAGGCCGCAATTTTGTTTTGTTGTATTGGATTCGTAACAAAACAACAAAACATTACAGATTGATTCCTATGTCACATTTGATTTATAGGCAAAAATTGAGGTAAATTTGTTTTTTAATAATAATTGTATTAACATTTCACTAGGCCGCCATTCTGTTCCGTCATATTGGATTTTTACCAAAATATTACCAGGTCATCTCCACACTAACCCTTAATTTTTTAACACAATTTGAAGTCAATCTGCCAAATAGGTTTCAGCTAAGCCGCGAACTGGCACACAGACAGACAGACCAATCTAGGGTCGCTAAAATGTAAAGATGAAGAAGAAATGTAAAACCTAGACTTTTTTCCACTATTAAGCCGCCATTTTGTTTCTCCATGTTCTATTAAAAATTCTACCTAATACTTGGTTTTTATGCAAAATTTGAGGAATAGTGTTTTAGTAATCATTTTCTTAACAGTTAACTAGGCCGCAATTTTGTTTCGCCATATTCGATTTTTACCAAAATGTTATCAGGCCATCCCTATATGACCCATAATATTTGACCAAAATTTGAAGTCAATCGGGTAAATAGTTTTTTAGCTATGCCGCGAACAGACAGACCGCCATATAGACAGACAGACAGAATTGAGGAAACACGTTTTTCAGCATCTACGGGCCCTGAAATGTCAAAATCTGACAAAATCTCGGAGGGTAATTTTTTCACGATTACAATACCAAAGTTTCCTGAATAAAAATATAAGTTGCCGTACTGGGACGTCGACACTTTAAAAATCGTAGGTAAAAGGCGAGCCGCCTAGTTTCAAACCCGATCGACACTGGCTCCTGTTACCGAGCTGTTCAAAAGTAGTTTGGCTTCGCGCTACGAATTTTTATCTACCAGGGAATTTCAAAAGTATAAATAATAACTTTAAATAAAAATTATTGAGTTGAATTTGGTCGTCAGACTAGTTTAATATTTTAAAATTACTACCCTCGTATGATTTTTTCCCGTTTGTTCGGAATAGTGAAGTGTGACTTAATTTACTTCAGTACATAGTAGACTGACTCTGGCTGACTTTACTCAGTCAGCTCACTGAGTTGGCTGCGAAACGAAGGAGCGAAATACACTCCTATCGTCCTTTGACAAGGCGCCTAACTCATGAATTGACTCCCGGATCACGGTTTTGCCACCCTGGCGGCTCGTAGTTGTAAAGGACAGTGGATGGGGTATCGTACTGGGCTTTAACAATATACAGTCCGACTTGGCAGAATTTCTGTTGAAGATTTATCATATAAATTAGGCTCTTATTTATTTCGTTTAAGACAGGTATTAAAACTTATAGATATTTGTATAATCAATATTAAAAGTGACTTCACGATATCGCCGAAAAAAAAGTTATCATATGTTCTTTTCCATAATGTTAGAATAAATAACATTTTAGTTTATATTGCATTTTTCAACCTAGATTATTTTCTTAAATAGTAAATTGCCTTATTTTGTATGCGTATTTACCAATAAGCAGTTCCAACCATATCTAATATCTATATTTGTATTTATTTTACTTCTAAACAGCCGAAATAAAAAGATAAAACCTAAAGAGTTAAGACTCGACGCATCGAGAATGTAACAAACAGCACATATTGCAATGCAATTCGACTCTTTCGGCGGTCGGTGACTCTGCGACTCTTCATCGTCGCAAGTCGTTCCCGCTCCGTTACGCTGTAAGTAAGAGATGAGCCAGAATCGAAAAAGATCTGTAACGCAGAGCTGCTTCAGTGACACATTTAACTGAGCTGATTCTTTGAGACAGCTCACTCCTGAGTTACACATCTCTAGTGCATTGTCACAGTATATAAGTATTACATCTACTTTTCATTTTTATTGGTCGCCATTTTGTTTCATGATATTGGATTCCAAACAATATTTTATCATTTTCTGTCTACCTATGTCACACTTAACTTTTGGGCATAATTTCAAATTCAATAAATAGTTTTTACAATGACACATACCGCCATTTTGTTACGTTATATTGAACTCGTACCATATTATCCCATTTGCACATTTAATTATGCTACAAAATCTAAAGTCAATTGAACAATTTTTTCTTACGATGATTTCTTAAAAAATTTATTTGTCCACCATTTCGTTTTGCTATCTTAAATTGAAACCCATATTATAGTCTTTACGTACTCCGTTGGTCTACAGATATTTCCTAACCCCAAATAATACACCATTTTAACATAACAACAAGGCGATCGTTACCGAAATCATCAAATATCTGCAAACCAACGGAGTAAGTAAAGACTAATAATATGGGTTTCATGTAGGATATAAAATCTATATATATGTTCTGAGGATGCAACAATAAAGTTGCGAAAAGTTGGCAATTTAAAAATAGAATCTTGTTTTTTTTTTTACTGGATCCTAACTCCCAATAATACACCACTCTAACATAAAAACAAGAGGATCGTTAACGAAAACCATTTAGAAACTTAATATCTGGGAAATAACTACGGACAAACGTAGTAGGTGAAGATTGATAATATGGGTTTCATGCAGGATATAGAATTTATATATGTGTCCTGAGGATGCAAAATAAACTAGCGAAACGTCGACAGCTTCAAAAGTCTGTTGTTTTTTTACTGGATCTTAACTCCAAATTATACACCACTCTAACAATTTTTTTTAACATATTACTAGGTCATCTTAATATGACCCTTAACACACTATATAGCACAATAACAAACTAGAACGATCACGGAGCCTGACAAACTGTATATGTGCCGGAGACCCGACCGGTACCCAGAATGTACCAGCCAGGGCGGGACGCGAGGAATAGGTAAATCGAGTCACGTGTTCAAGTATTGCAACTTATATTTTTATTCAGTAAACTTTAACAATACTTTCCCTTCACGAGGGAAAAAACTCTAGAATTAAAAAAGGGTATACTGTACACTGCACTGGTCAACATTTATATTGCATTAACTATTAATACCGTTATTTTCAAAACCCCATATTTTAGTTACTAATGAACCGATGTCAAAAATATTTTTTTCGACTGAGATGTTCATGTTTTTCAAAAATGTATATAACCACGAAACATAAACCAGAGTTTTCCTTTTTTACGTATTTTGGATACACTTAGGTCCAATGTATACAGTCCCTGTGTGGGACACTCGGGTATGCAATATATATGTGTAGATATTGTTATAAGATAAAATTAAATTTAAAAAAAAAGTGGACTTTAAAGGGTTGGGGGATACTGGGCCGATTCCGAATGTTAGTCTTCCGCAAGTGATGCACTTCCCTGTTGTTCGCCTTTTGTGGGATAGCTTTAATGATCATGCATACGGCCCTTAACCGGTGCTACTTCCACCTAATATGTAACAAAACTGTCCATAATTAATTTGTTTTAATTAATATGTTTCTCTTTAAAGTTGTATCTCGATGGTTTTCATGATGCCAAGATGACAACATGAAAGAAAAGTCCAAAAAGTATGAAGTATGGCGGCTTTCTGAGTGTTCTTCAATTTTTTAAATAAAAAACGCATGAAAAACAAAAAGAGAGTATATTATTGTTGGTAGTAGTTTCATACAGAACCAATGAATTTGCACAAAAAAGAAGGAAGAAAAAATGAATTTGGGATAAGGATATCTACGAACTTTGAGGATGAATAACTCAAAAACGAAAAGTGACCGAATAAATTTGACTTCGGATTCGTGATCAGAGCGCCAAAATCTACTTGTATACCAAAAAACGTCAAATTCGCTGATGGTGTAAAAAAATAAATAATTACCTCTAAAAATCATTCTAATGTCAAGTCCTTCCGATATTTCATTGACTTCTGGGATAAGAATTACGGTACCTTATCATAAACCAATCTGAAGACCCTTGCCGACCAATAGAGCAAATAAAAATGAAAATGCAGTAGACAGGGTCGGGCTGCGATTAGCTTCTACTCCTAAAATAGAACGGAAGCTTTCACGGGTTTGGTCAATTAAGAAATCATGGTTTTTTGGGATTAGACCGTGGAATTACTATCCGACGTTTCGCCTTCGATTGCACGAGGCATCTTCAGGGATCTTTACTCCCCGAGATCCGAATACTGAATGAATTGTGACCTTGTCTTAAGATCGGTTTCCACGTGTGATGTAAACAGTCACCCGTATGTCTATTGAAATATCTTTAAGAATTTCATTAGATTCTCTAATTTTTCGTTTATAAAATCCTAGAACCGACGCTGGAACCTTAGTTTCTTTTATATTTATAATATGGCCAGTGATATGCTGGTGTTCATCTACAGCAGTTGAACAATTTGTTTCATTTTAATACATCATTCATATTCCTTAAGTTTAATGGATATTGGGCGTCCTGTTTCTCACACATACACTTATCCACAGGAGCAAAGAGTTTTACATATTCCTACTGTTTGACAAGATACAACATCTTTCGGGGATCGCAAGCATTGTCCAATCCTCTTATGAGTATTGAAGATTGTATGTATGTTGGAGCGCCAAAGTAATCGTCCCATTTTGTATGTAGTAGGGCCACGTATGTAGGGAAGAACAACACTACCCAACGGAAGCCCCTTACCATTATCCTTTCGCGGAGTTGGATTACTATATTTTCACTGAACGAGTAATATATTCAGTGCAATAGCCATTCCCTCTCAGAGCTTCGGTCAGTTTTGATGTTTTCGATGTTAGAGAATCTTGATCAGCAGAAATCGAGATGGCTCTAAATAGAGCTAATAACGTACAATAACAATAATAATATACGTCGGTTTTCTACATACAGAATGTCCTAATGCATCATTTTTCTCCTTTTGAACAAATACATCTAGAAAGGGAATCGTTCCATTAGATTCCATCTCCATTGTAAATTTAATATTATGATGTTGTTGATCAAGGTGGTCCAAAAATATAAGAAGATTTTTCGATTCACGAGGCCAAACAACAAAAGTATCATTTACATATCTGAACCAGTATTTTGGTTTTACTTGAGCGGATGTTAAAGCAATATCCTCAAAGGTCTCCATAACGATATTCTGTATCACAGATCATAGAGATTCCATAGCTGTCCCTGAGGTTTGTTCATAAAAAATTCCTTAAAAATGAAATAAATAGATGTAAGATAAGCTTCCATTAGGTCTATTAAGTTCTTATCAAGATTGTCTGATATATTGGAAATTTAGTCGTTAACAGGAACATTTGTGTACAGCGATTCTACATCGAAACAGACCAAAATATCTTCAGGATCCAACTGGATTGCCTTAAGTTTTTCCAGAAAATGTGCAAAGTTTTTAATAAAAGATTCTTTTTTTTCCAGTAAATGGATTAAACAAATTTAAAAGATATTTACCTAATTTATACGTGGGCGAATCTATTGCACTGACGCTCGGTCGAAGTGGCACATTGTTCTTGTATATCTTGGGAAGAAGGTAGAACTTGAGGATATTGGAGCTGCTTGGCTTTAATTATTTCTTCTCCGCTGGTAGTAAGTTTGATGCGTTAATTAGATTGGTAATGCCTCTTTCTATACTACTTGTAGGGTCTGCCTGCATAACTGTATATGTCTTCTAGTCCAAAATTTAAGTCACTTTTTCCACGTATTCCGTTCTGGCCACTGTAGCGTTGTGTTTATCTGCTGGAAGGACCAGGATGTCTGCATTTTCATTAAGTTCTTCATTGCTGTTTTTTGGCTAAGGAGACATTCGACTTCGGTGGTTTTGAATTCTTAATAATCTTCGCTGTCTCATACCTGACTTCATCGGCTTACTCAACTGGTAATATTCCATTTGCGGCTTCAACGGTGGATACTATGTCTTCTACGGGAATGCTTCTCGGTGCTACTGCGAAATTGTGGCCTGTGAAAAGGACAGAATGTACTGCTTCGGTTAATGGCTTCGACGACAAGTTGATAACTGTATTCTGCGGAGGTTTCACGGATTTTTTTCTGCCTGTGCATTGGTGATGTTGTCCATTTGTGCCTCTTATACTTGTTATACACCATTTTAGTATAATAAAAGATGGAATATTTGTCATTTACAATTTGTTTTAATTAACTACATAATAATACAGTGTGTGCCGGATTCGCTTCTCTATATAGGAATCTCGGCTCCTATTATACCGAGAGCAAAGGTTAAATGGCAAGAGTTTTAGAGGAAACATAGTGCATTCGATATCCGGCTTCAGATTTCAATTGGTTTTGGAAATATCAGCGAAAAACCGAAAATGGCGGATTCCGTTTTTCACTAGTAAATCCAAAGCGGTAAATTTGACAGCTGTCAAAATGTGACATGATTAGGACACTTTTTAAAGACGAATAAGATGGTGTGTACGACATGTCTTTTGTTATCTCGCAACTTGCCTCAACTTTCATTTTTCTTATGGCCGCCATATTGGATTTTTCGATTTTGGAAAGAACGTAAAATTTTTTAGTTTAGTGATATTTCACAAGTGCATAAAAGATTTGAGTATCATCGAAAAAATCACACTTCGTAAAGTTAGGTCTCAATTTTTTCTAAGGAGGCCACGATTTTTTTGTAACAAAAGTGGCTTTGACTTTGACGTTACATAATTCAAAATATCAAAGTTGCGTTTTAATAACTAGTACGCTTTTCTCTCAATAAAATCAGACAAACAAATTGTCGAGACCTGTTGAAAATGGCCGGTATTCCCTATTCAAATGAAGAAAAGTTTGACATGTTAGCGCTCTACTTGCAATCACACAGAAACGCCGACATTACCTCAACTTTGAAGATGTACCCCGAACGACGGCAGCCTCATAAAACCCAATTCAGAAAAATCGTAGTTAATTTCATTAACTATGGTGTCTTCGAATAACCTAGAAGCAGATACAATATTGACAATGAAAATCGCGACAGAAACATTTTACAAGCTATCAACGAAAACCCTAGTGCATCGGTAAGAACTGTAGAACAAGAAACTAATGTGCCAAAGTCAACAGTACAGAGAGTTTTATAAAAGAATAAGTACCATCCATACAAACCCATAATAGTACAAGGACTTAAGTAAACTGATTTTCCAACACGACTACGCTTCTGTGAGTGGTGTACTAGGAAGTGTAATGAAAATACCGATTTTGTAAATCATGTCTTGTGGTCCGATGAGAGTAGATTTATGAATTCTGGAGTTTTTTATAGGCACAACAGTCATCATTTGGCTGTGAAAATGTACATATCTGAAATCTTGAGTTCGTTAGCCAACAAAAAAAAACCAAAATTATATTAAAAACACACAATTTCAAAAACCAAATATTTGTCAATACGCATTTGACAACTGTTATGGAATTGATTAGATTTATTCGTTAATTATTTATTTTTCACACCATCGCCTGATTTTTGGCATGTAGGTAGATTCCGGCGCTCTGATTCGTTTTTAAGTTATTCACCCATAAAGTTCATACACATTCTAACCCCAATTTTTCCCTACTCCTTTTTTATAAAATATAACTGGTTTTGTATGAAACTACTACAAACAATTATAAAAAGACGTAAAAAAACTATCTTTTTGTTTATCTTACCTTATTTTAACTAAAACAATTGGGGAACACTCAAACTACTTACTTACTTACTTATACTTCATACTTAAAAAACAATAATTGATACAAATTAATTGTGGATATTTTGTTACATACCTAGGTAGATCAGTACCACTAGGTGGATTGTTACCGGCCTAGCACTAGGTTAGACATTATCGTTAAAGCCCTAAAACAATACCGAATGGTACTATATAAATGTTACTATAAAAAAGAAATTATAAAATGAATAATAAAATTTACTTAACTCAATTATACGCAATAATTTCAAATTTCTCCACTGTCATGAAGTGGCAGAGAGACATCTATAGACCAGATTTAGAAGTAACGTTTGGTGTGGGGTCATTGGTAATTTAATCTAATTTACCGTTTATAATTGGGCATCTCTTTATAAATTAATCACATCAGGCAATCGACTTGTAAGACTATTTTTTTTTGCCTACAACCTAAACGGGCAGAGATACCTAGAGAGAAACTTTGAGAAACCAGGTTGTACCGGCTTTACGGGCTACTCTAACGGAAAATGAGTTTAAAAGAACCTGGCTTCAACAAAATGGATGTCCGGCTCACAACACCATTCAAGTCAGGAACTTCTTAAGAGAGCAGTTTGACGAAAGAATAATTTCCTTAAATAGTCCAATATTTTGGTCTCCTAGATCCCCTGACTTTGGATTTCTATTGCTGGGCCTATGGAGTCACAGGAAGAATGAGGTGTACGAAGTAATTCAGAACTTATTTAGATTTTTTAGTCGTTATTTATGTTCATGTTGAATTGAAAATTCAATGCGTTTAATACATTAATTATTAATGTAATCTTGTGACAAATAAATCATGGCTTCCTTAGAAAAATTGAGACCTAACATAAAACGTGTGATATTTCGATGATACTTAAATCTTTTATGCACTTGTGAAACATCTCTAGACTGGAAATTTTACGCTCTTTCCAAATATCGAAAAATCCAATATGGCGGCCATAAGAAAAATGAAAGTTGCGGGAAAACAGAAGACCATGTCCGAATAATGTCCCATTTTGACAGCTGTCAAATTTACAGTTTTGGATTTGCTGGCGAAAAACTAACTGACCGTTCGTAAATCTGTTTAGTTTCCTCTAAAACTTTTTCCATTTAACCTTTGCTGTATGTATAATAGGAGCCGAGATTCCTACATAGGGAAGAGAATCTCAGACACACTGTATATCACTATAGATCCAATAAATAATCCGGTTTGATGAACTCTTTACTATATACTACCCGATGAACTCTATAATGAGTAACAATATAGAGTTCACTGTATTAACCAAAGAAACGTAACAATCATCGATTTTATTATTACATTTGACTGAAATTTGTCTGCAGCTATATTAGGTTTATTTTTTCGAATTAACTCCACAACACTTAAACTTAAAGTAGGCGAGACATTTACCAACCTAACTTCCTCCAATAGGAATAAAGATGCAATAACATGGGAAAAGGCGCTAGATTTTTTTTCAATATCAAATGATTTCAAAACTTTCTTTTCGTTTCTTCGGCAATATCAAATTAATTACACTGGCCGACAAAAAAAAAATTTTTTGTTGTAACACAAATCAGAATAGCATCTAATAGAATAGACCTGTCCAAATACGAAAATGACAAGGGTAAGG
Source organism: Kuschelorhynchus macadamiae (assembly GCA_030620095.1). Lineage (NCBI taxonomy): Eukaryota > Metazoa > Arthropoda > Insecta > Coleoptera > Curculionidae > Kuschelorhynchus > Kuschelorhynchus macadamiae. The sequence continues at coordinate 38,747 of JAUTXW010005226.1, forward strand.
AAAGGTATATTGGTGATATAGGTAATTTGGTGATATTTTCTAATATATCTTTCATTAACTTCCCTATTGTACTAGAGCCGTGTATTTTCTATGAAACGTTTACTAAGGTATATACTCTCTGCACAATCGTGCAACCTTGGCGGCGGCCGGCTTGGTGACATCCAGCAAAATGTTTTACCCGTCTGTACGTGATTTGCTCGATTTGAGTTGTTGTTTCTTAAAGCTGATATTAAAAGTAGTGTTTTTTAAATCAAATACAAAGGGTGAGTTATCAATTATGTCTTATTAACTTTTAAATATGTTACTTTTTGAAGTGGCTAATGTATTTTAATGTTTAAATTCTTCCGAAAATTGTTATAGCTTAAATAGAGGCAGGGTTTTCTTAGCAATTTTCATGCAGATATGTGGGGTTAGGAAACTATACTCTTTATACATTATTGTTTCGAATAAACGCCAGGTTTTAAAAGGTGTTATTTTTGAAAATGATGGTATATTAGGTATAGTTCATAGAAAAGATAATGGCTTTACGTTTCAGGGTACCACCAACTTACCTTACCATCACCAACTTACCTGTACATAAAAGGCATGCCAAAGACGTACAGAGACTATGAGAAGGCTGACGTAGTTCGAGCTAGTCAGTTGGTTCGCCAGCCAGGAATGTCCATATACAAGGCTTCTAAGGAACTAAAAATACCTTGGTCATCATTAAAGCGCTATCTAAAAAATTCCGAAGGCCAAGAGGAAGATGTTGATCAAGATTTGCCAAAAATGGGTAGGCCATTTGCTTTGCCAGCAGAGCTAGAAGTGCGAATTTTTAACTATATAATAAACATGCAAGAACTAGGGTTTGGACTTACCGTACTCAAATACGAAGGTTAGCTTTTTCATTAGCGAGCGCTGTAGGTCGAGAAAATTTTTTTACACAAGAAAAACAAATTGCCAGCAAATGGTGGTGGGCACATTACAAAAAACGATACGGTCTAACGCTACGTGTTCCGGAAAATTTAGCAGCCTACAGAGCATCAATGGCGAATGCTACAATGCTTGACGATTTCTACACAAAGCTAGAAGGGTTAATGGAAAGATTAAATATAAAAAATATGTCGTCCAGATTATGGAATTGTGACGAGACAGGTTTATCATTCGTTGTGAAACCAAATAAAGTAGTGACGGCATTAGGAAAACGTTACGTTTATAAGAGAAGCTACGCAGACAGGGGAGAGACAACAACAGTTCTTGGCTGTGTCTGTGCTAACGGAACGTTTATCCCCCCACTTGTAATTTTTAAAGGTGTTCGTTGGAATCCTGATTTATCACGTGGTTGTTTACCTAATTCTCTGATCAAATTATCTCAGAAGGGTTGGATAAATTCAGAAATTTTTCTTGAATGGTTTCAATTTTTTATAAATGCAATTCCAAAAGAAAGACCGGTCATACTTCTGATGGACTCTCACGCCTCACATATAACTCCAGCTGTAATCGATTTGGCAAGACAGAACGAAATTTATCTTTTTACGTTTCCAGCCCATACAAGCCATCTTCTTCAACCGCTTGATGTTGGAGTTTATCGCCCCCTAAAATCTGCATGGAATCAATGTCTAAATGACTATATGCGCGAAAAAAATGGTGAAAAGCCCAGTCGCTATAATTTCAATGAAATATTTACTGTAGCTATGGTTAAAAGTTTTACACCAACGAATATTGAACATGCTTTTCGAAAAAGTGGAATCTGCCCTTTTAACAAAAATGCTATTTCACCTGAAGTTATTGCTCCCTCAAAGCTAACTGAAACTGGGCCAGATAACAATGCAGTCAGATGTGATTCATTAGATCCTTTGAAAGAAGCACAAGTTAACAATTTGTTAGTAATGCCTTCTGCTCCAAACAAAAAAGAAAAAACAAAAGGGAAAACTAGAGACTCAAGTTCCAAATGTCTTACCTTGTCTGCAGCAGAAGAAAATGCTGATGATGCACAACCATGTTCTTCAGGAATAGAAACGCTGTCTAAATCAAAATCAAAAAATCGTTCAAAGAAAGCAGGAAATATAAATGATGATGATTGGGAATGTGGTGTTTGTGGTAAAAGCTATGAAAATGACGTTAGAAAAAAAAATGGGGCTAAGTGGGTACAATGTTCCTTCTGTTGTGTACCGTATCATACCAAGTGTCAGACAAATCATGATGAGAATGAGATCGTTTTTATGTGCGATGCTTGTGGTAAAGATGTACCTGACTCCGAGTCTGACTCTGATTAAAATATTTGTTTAGTTTTATTCAGTTATTTTGTTTATTATTTTTAAAAATATTTTCAAGTGGTAATTAGTTACTAAGTATATTGGATATTAACAAAAAAGTTTAAGTTTTAACTTCAAAGGTTATGTAGTAGTATTTGGAGTATGAAATATATGTTTTTTTTTTCAATGTCGATATCTAGCAAAGTTTCTTATCTGTCACCAAATTAACTTACCCTTATCACAAAATTACCTTACCTATAACCAAATTACCTATATTTGGTCAAATATTTTAAAAGTATTATTTTGTGCATAATTTATTAATTTAGCATTGTCTACATCAAAAATTTCAAATTGCCCAATTTTTTGTTATACGTCAAACTATTCCAGATTTATTAAATATATCACCAACATACCTGTCCTTACCCCATGTGGCCCAATAAAAATGCCTTCTTTTAATCTGGCATCACTTAACTGGGGAAAGACTTGTCTTAGGTATTTAAATCCATAACCATCTTTATTCAAAGCCTTCACAAAGTTTTTCATCAGCTCAAGTTTAATGTGAAGAGGAGGCAAAAGGACATTTTTGGGATCAACAAGAGGTATAAATTTAACATTTTGAGATCCCGGTTGAAATTCGCTTTTTTCTGGCCAAATTTTTGTTACATAATGCTGATTGACTGTCCCATAAACAAAGAGAAAAAGTCCCACTAAAATCGCTATAACTTTTAAGTCCCCACATATCTGCCATTTATACCTATTGTAGTTTATTTTATCCAAAATCGTGCGCGTATTTTCATAATTTTTTTTCATTGCATCTGAATGGGCAACTGGTATAGAGGGTTTTAAATTTCCATTATGCAATGACACAGCTTTTAAGCTATATTTAGATCAGTCTATGAATAAGCGCCACTCACGGTGAGAATGTTCAATATCAAGTTCCTGCATTAAACTGTCTATATCAGTACACGCGCACAACGAATTTTCCATACTGTAGAACACAGCATTTCTTTTTCTGAAATTCGTAATTTTTGTTTCTTTGGCCAATAGGTTCTATTCCTTAAGACGGGAACCCAGAAGTTCTGGCTGTTGCTTGGATAACCCCAAATCACTTAATTCACTTTGAACAATCAAATGTGGCTTGCCGGAGTGGTAAAAGTGCGATGGGTGCACTGTTCTTCTGAGCTGCCTGATGACGCGTTATCTCCATTATCTCCCAAATCAATAGATTGCCAATTTAAAGGCCCAATCGGCACTGGCAAATTTTCATTATGAGGAACAGGTCGTATGGCAGATTGCAAATATTGTGCATTCCCTTTTTGGAATAACCATCAGTTTTTGTCAGGCAAAAATAACAATCGTCAGAACGACTGGTGGGTTCTCGCCATACCAATGGAACTGCAAAAAGCGTACTTTTTCTCTTTCCCTTCATCCACTGCACCAATGATACACTACAACTAACACAGCACACATGGGGAGCCCACCGCTTATCTTGATCCCCTATTAACACACCAAAATATTTAAAGTAGGGTTTTTTTACATTTTCGGAAAATGGCCTGGCTTGTGATTTCACCAGAAATTCTCCACAAATATAACAAAATTTGTCAGGAGAAATTTTGCAATTTCGGCGCGTTTGACTCGACATTCTCGTCTTCACATACACTTGCTTATCGATCAACAGAAGAATGATGTTTAACGTTTATTTGATGTCTAATGTTGTAAACAACTAGTGTAAGTAATTTTTCCGTTGTAAAAAGGAACCATTATAGCCGCCCCACAATAAAATTGTTTACCTGCCAATATAAAAGGTTCTAATTAGGCTATTAAAAAATGGTACGTATTAGGGCTTTCCGGATATTTTTTTTATTATTAGGAGGGTATTTCCATTGTGAAAATAATGAGCTGGCCTGTGTTACAAAAATCTTGTCGGCCAGTGTTATTAAAATCCAGCCGTGTACACGTGTGCATTTAAGAAACCAAATTATCATGAAACATTCTTTACAGGACATGGATTAGGTAATGACTTCAGGCCACAGGCAACGACCCATCAAAAAATATCAGGAAATAATACAACTATTTATAGTTCCCATAAAAGTTGTCTGGTCTTCGTGAGACGACGGGTTTGTTTACCCATGGGCATTAACAGTTTGTCCACTATTAATAAACACCAAAATTAGCACCTACCTTATAAGTGAAGCCCGTATTTGTCCATCAATATATCTCTCTTAACTTGCTAGATGTCAACATTTTCGTCGTCGCCGTCTGTAACAAAATAAAAGTCAAGTTGGAAGAATGTCTAACGTTTTACCTGGGGCGTGGTGGCATTTTTCTAGCTGTTAATACAAGTATAAAAATAAACGTACTAATACTCTTGATGTCATTTTAGACTAATATAATTTTTTTGGACAACCTGTATAACTAGGTCAGATTCCAACCTCTGACAGCACCACAAGATTTTACACACAGATTTAAAATTTTTACAGAATAAACAGGATACAGGATAACTTTTTTTAAATATCATAACAGCTAGAAGTTCGCAGATTCTATTAAGTTTGTAACAAAATGTTCTAAAAATTTCCCAATTCAACAAAACTGTTATTTAAAAGATCCCCATATAGACTCGAAATTCGGACACACTATATATATATATATATATATATATATATATATACATATATATATATATATATATATTTTTTTTAAATTTATATTTATACAGGGTAAGTCTGGCAAGCGAGACCCCCCTTTATTTCTGTGGTTGCTTTATAGAAAATATTTCTAATATTTGGCGAACTTTATTTTGTGAGGAGCGTTCACTATACGGAGTCGATCAAAGTAGGGTGTGATCCAACTTAGCATTTTTAAACGTAATTTTAATTTCTATGCGGTTCTTGGTCGTAAAAAGTTATACAAACGAAAGAACTAACGGTAAGGATTACTCCTTCACCATTTTGTCGAGAATCGACCAAAACACGACGCTATGTTTGTTTCCAGAGGCAAGAGCCATCTGTTACCGTGTTATCTGTCCCGACAAAGCTCATCAGGCAGTTTCCTTGGGGGTCTCGGTGAAATATCCAAACCCTGAAACAAACAAGGTGTCATGTCATTCGACTTTGAAAGTCGACGAGGGAAATAGGCAACCAGTGGCGCCATCTGTAAGTACTATGGTGCAACTAAATCGCTTTAGATGCGACCTACTTTGGAGCACAAGACGACACATCTGTGCAAAAATAGAAGAGAAACAGAAATTTCAATTTCTGTGCTTTTCTTGGTCGTACAAAGTTATACAAACGAACGAATTGAAAGAACTAACGGTAAGGATTACTCCTTCACAATTTTGTCGAGAATCGACCAAAACATGACGCTATGTTTGTTTCCAGAACCAAGGGCCATCTGCTACCGTGGTATCTGCCCCGGCAAGGCTCATCAGGCAGTTTCCTTGGGGGGTATCGGCATTAAAACCGAAATACCCAAACCCTGAAACAAACAAGGCGTCATGTCATTCGACTTTGAAAGTCGACGAGGGAAATAAGCAACCAGTGGCGCCATATATATATATATATATATATATACATATATACATATATATTAACGATATAAATATATATATATATATATATATATATATATATATATATATACACATTTCGTTTTTGCAGACAAACGACCTACGAGAAGGAACTGCTTTTGATTATGTCATAGGATACCCCTCCTGCGATCAATTTTTGGGCGTTTACCCTCATAAGGCAAGCAGGGATATCTCAAATAAGAGATCATCGAAGTTGACACAATCGAAAACGAAAACGCATATGGAAGTAGAAAAATTCTACGAGCTAAGCATAACACTTAGCGCCACCTATTGGGGCTCCGGAAGTTCCGGCTGCAGCCCATCGGATTTAGGAGAAAGCATGTAATATGCGTGGGAAAAACTGAAAACAAATAAAAATGTGCTTTCAACATTTCTTATATTGAATCAGTGAAATAATATCCCACAAATAATAATAGCAAAGTGCTTTCGACTAACAAGTCATCCTCAATGCTAATCGTCAGTATAAAACAGACAGAAAAGATAGAGGGTCAAATCAATCAGTGAAATTAAAAGTTTATATTTAACAAAAAACAAATACAAACACCAAAATCACATTTTAAACATTTTCTTTACATAAGCATCTGATTTTTACGAAGACATGATGGCAAATACAGGGTGTTACATTTAAAATATAAGTGGATGTTGATTTCGGAAAAACAAAACATCACTTTTTATTTATAAAAAATAAACAGTTATTTGGGAGATGTCTGGGTGAATTTAAATTGAAAAACTCTGGAACTAGACAGAATGCTCTATTTTATAAACACCTACATTTTTAATCAGCTATTTTTTATTTTCCTCACTAATAATAAGAATATCTTTCTAACTAACATTAACCTATTATAAAAATAACATCTAAAATTTAAATTGTTCAATTCATTCATTTTCCATCAAGTCTGTAGGCTCGCTTAAGGTTTGAATCTAGGTTTCTAGGAGTCAAATTTAACTGAATAATACTTTTTATATTGATTTTCTTTTTAATTTTATTTGCCCGCCATTTTGTTTCACCATCTTAAATTCGTAGCACAACTTTACTAGTATATCTTCATATCACATTTAATGCTTGCACAAAATTTGAAATTAATTTAATAATACCTTTTTCAGGCTGATTTTTATTGATCTTTCATTAGGCCGCTATTTTATTTTGCTATCTTGGATTCATACCAAAATGTTACCTGTTCATTCCGATGTAACATTTTTTAAGTAATAATATTTTTAACGTTTCACTAGGCCGCCATCTTGTTCCAGCATATTGGATTTTTACCAAAATATTACCAGATTAACCCCACATTATCCTTAATTTTTGACTAAAATCTGAAGGCAATCTGGCAAGTAGTTTTTAAGTTATGCCGCGAACTGAAAAATAGACCGACAGACGGTCCGACGGCATTGATGAAACATTTTTTTTGGCATCTAGGGACGCTAAAACGTGAAGATATATAAAACCTACGAAGGTGATATTTTAACGACAACAAAAATTTTTACCACATCTAGTTATGGCATACAATTTGAAATCAATCCAATTTTGGGAGAACTGCACGCAAAAAGTGAAAAACCAGCGACAAGGTCTAGTCGAGTTGAAAGTAAGATGAAAAGGTACCTACGCATTAAAAAAAACTTCCTGCACGTCCGACCTCAAAAAAATGTGTTATGTATAGGTAATTTAAATTTCGGTTAAAAATGGGTTCAAAAGGGTTCACGGGCTGCAGAAATACAAAGACATGAGTACGATGTACCAATTTTGCAGTTACGTAGACAAAGGATCAATGTAAGGCGGTAAAGAGCCATTTGTGGAAAAAAATTATATGCGAAGGCATGTGCGTCAAAAAGTGGTCAAAAAATGGTCGAAAATGGACAAATCTACTTTTATTTTATATCTCTAGATTTGATTTTTTCACAAAAATTCGCATTTAGCGCCCAACTATACATATTTCCCTTTTAAAATCACATTGAAGCTAATACAGATCTCTCATAGTTTTAACATAATATTGCAGCGGCGAAAGGCTTGCAAATGATCCATATTACTGCGTGCAGTTCCCCCTTAAGTGCATTTCTCAGACTGGATTTTTAAATGTTTTATTAAGCCGCTATTTTGTTCCTCTATCTCGGATGGGTATCAAAATTTTACCAGTTAATTCCTACATAATACTTAATTTTTGTGTAAAATGTGAGAAAAATTGGAGAAGCAAATTTTTAATAATATTTGTTTTAACATTTCACTAGGCCGTCATTTTGTTTCGCCATGTTGGATTTTTACCAAAATGTTGATGTGAATGTGAATCGGGTAAGATTTTTTTCACGATTACAATACTTCTCTTTTACCAGGGAAATAAAAATACGAAATTTAATTGGGCTGTATATTTGATGTTATTCAAACAACTTACAGAAAGAAAAAGGAGATTTAGATACAAAAATGTCTGCTTATTTACTAGGGAATGTTCAAGTCAGAAACGATGCAAAACAACCGTGGTCGCAGGTAATCGTTAGAAGACAAGATAAATTACCAATTGAAGTTAAGAGCCTGTACATATTTTATTGGCCCGTGGTGTTTACGGTACGACCTGAACACCGCAGAGCCATAAATACAGCACTGTCTTGTCTTTAGTCCGGGATCAACTTCGTTTATAATTTTTAAAAGAGCACGCACCCAATACAACGAAAAATGGCTTCAGTGAATATTAGTAATTCTTTTATATGCAGGTTTACCAACTTGCAGAAAAATTTACCCCTAAAGCTTAAGTCAAAAACCCCTAAAACCGACATAATTACTTGGAAATCCCCCTAATAAAAAAAAGGAACAATTTACATTTTGTAATATTTTTTATTTATAAATTATTTAGTATATCGAATAAAATTTCTTCTTCTCTGGATTCTGATTTTTTAAAGTCATACATGTCAGTCTTAAATAAATTCAACATTTTAGCGCACGGATTAAACGCTACGCAAGATCCACCATTTCGTTGCAAAGTGAATCGGACCATCATTAAACTTTGCAACATTCCGATGGGATAATTTATTTCGCAACTTATTTTTCACTATATTGTATATACACTAGTATACAAAATAAACACGTTTAGTTTATTAATTTCCACTTATTTATTTCTGCTTGACAGCTGTTTCGACACACTGTGTCTTTGTCGAAAGCTAACTTAAAACTGACACTAAAATCTGTACCAAATATAAAAAAAATATATATAAAAATCTTAATGGTGTCAATAAAACAATATCGGTGTTTACCCACCTTTAGGTATAAAGATTTAACAAAGGGGAGCCATTTAAGTCCAACTGGTCATTCAATAAAATATTTCGGGTTTTCCTCTTGTTAATTTCTAAACTTTCCAAATGGTTCAATTTGTAGCTTTTATTAGCCCTATGCAAAATTTTATATTCGTTTTTAAATGTATGCTTTGCTTCTATTAAATGTTTAGCGTAATTGGAGTCTGTTTTTTCTTTATTATATGATAATTTGTGTTCTTTTATACGTTTATTGAAAGATCTACCCGTTTGGCCAATGTAAACTTTATCACAGGAACCACATTCTAATTCGTATACCCCTGATTTTTTAGATTTATCAGACTTGGATTTATTATTTTTAATATATTTCCCTAATGTATTATTTGTACAGAAGGCAACTTTATAATCTGCTCTCATGAGATGTTTACTGATTTTAGAGCTAATTTTGCCTGTATATGTTATTGTATTAAATTTGGCTATATCTTTTAAATTATTATTTGGATAGATTAAATTGATTGCTTTTTTATATTGTTTTTTATTTACTATTTTGTCGACTATATTAGGACTATAGCCATTGTTAACAGCAATCTGCTTTATAATATTCAATTCTTTATTATAATTATCTGATGACATAGGTATACTAATTAAACGATGTACAAAACTGTTGAAAGCTGCCATTTTATGTGCAAAAGGATGGTTTGATGTTTTATGTATTGTTATATCTGTGTAAGATGGTTTATGATAAATTTGAAAATGGTGTTTATTATTATTGTTCATAACTGTTAAATCCAAAAAATTTATTGTCTTATCTTGTTCTACTTCTAACGTAAATTTAATATTTTTATGTAAATTATTAATAAAATCTAAAAATAACCTTAGTTGTCTCTCTGTTCCCGTGAAACACGCTAGTATGTCGTCTACATATCTATACCAATAAATGAACTTATTTCTTAATGGGTGATTATACATTAATTGTTCAATATTATCTAGAAATATTTCTGCTAGTATAGGACTCAAAGGATTACCCATTATTAAACCTTCTTTACTTACATACACGGAGCCATTGAATTCAAAGTAATTTTGATCTACACACACTGTTAACAAATCCAATATATCATTCTTAATAATATGATTAACTTTATTTTTGAGTAATAAATTATCGACTAAGTTAATAGCTTCAATAGGGGGGAAACTAGGAAATAAGTTTTGTACATCTAAGGAGATTAATATGGCATTATTTGGGATTGTAACATCTTTTATATTGTTAATTAATTCTAAACTATTTTTAATACTAAATTTTGGTTTAAAATTACAAAATGTACTAATAATGTCTATTAATTTATTAGAAATCGTGTGAGCTGGAGCTGTCACATAAGACACTACAGGTCTAATGGGCATATTGCCTTTATGCAGTTTAATAAATGAATATAGCTTAGGTACTTGTGGATTCATTATCGTTAATTTATATTTAATTTCATCATCAAATAAGCTACTATCTTTAATAACATTTTTTATAATTTTTTGATATATTTCTGTCGGATCTTTATCGATCTTTTGAAATTTATCCGGATTCAGAAATTCTGAAGTTTTTTGAATATAATCTTCTCTTTTTATTGCAATAATAGTTTTTCCTTTATCCGCCCTAGTGAATACAATATTATCTTCTGTCATTTTATTGTTAATATTTTTAACTAAACTATAATTGCTTGATAATCGTTCATTAGACAAATTCCAAGGTATTGAAGTAATTGATTGAGCTAATATATGTTTATAGTTATCATTACCTATTTTATTTACTGCTATTTCACATTCAACACCTAACATCTCTCTAGATCTAATGTTATCTTTAACCTGAAGGTTGAAATTAAACCCTTTTTCTAATAGTTTAATTTCTGAGCCTGTAAAATCTGTATCTGTGAGATTATAAAAGCGTTTAAAAAATACATGATCTGAAAGTGGGTTATGACAATTGTTAATTTTATTTGCAGTTTTATTGTAAATTAATCTATCTAATTTATCCTTTTGACTTACGCATTTCTTATGGACGATATTTTCAACTTGACATCTAGTTTCAATATCAAAACAATCAAATTCCATATTATTTAATCTAAATAAGAGTTCACTGTGAATAAACTTAAGATAAACACTGTAACTGTCTCTTTTGCTGTATTGAATTTTGCGATCTTCTATAATCCATTTCTTCAATCCTTGTCGTTGTGCTACCATTGCGGACCTGCTCATGTTGTTTGTCTTTAGTTTCATATATTTCGGAATCACTTCTTCCTTAATGCACTGATTAAAAAACCAAATATTTTGAGAGCACACTTGTATATACTAAATGCGCGTTCGACACTCGAGTTCGAAATTGGAACCGTGACAAATTCTAGTCCGAATTATATGCTTCAAAATAAAAATTAGCTGATGAAGAAGTATTCGACCATGTTTTATTGCTCAATTGGTACCACTCAGACTCCATGTCATTTTTGTTGCCATAGATATGAGTTCGTTGAATGTGACTTAAAATTGGTTTTATGTCGGGTTTGACTTGAGATGTAGCGACCTTTGCGTGCAAATCAGCAACTATTTTTAACATTGATAAATTATCTGGAAGCCTTTTTTGGACCTGCTCTGCCAGACAACCAGTGGCGGCGCGTGGTTAAATAACTTGGGGGTGCACAACCTTAGAATAGAACATGAGTGCCGTTGGTAAATCGGCGGAAGCGAAACGTTTTTTGGGTGCCACGCCCAAAAGACTTTCATTGGACTATCAAATCATACAAATTAAATAAACTTATAAGAATTTAAGAATTAAGTAACTTACCTCTCTGAGTACATCGGTCTGGCCAAACAATAATTGTTTTTATATTTTACAAACACGTTTTGTATTCTATCCTTTTTTGAGACAAATTCTTCAATAACCAATTCATTAAAATTTGGAATTTCTTGAATCATTTGTTTCTCAATAGATAACATTGCGAGAGCAATTAGTCTATTCTGGCCCATTGTACTTCTAAGAAAAGTTTTTATGCGATTCAATGTGGAAAAACAACGTTCCGCTTCTGCGGTTGTCATTGGCATTGTAACAATCGCCTGTAACACTGAAAATGTTTCTGAGAAATCTATTTGCAAATTATTTTCAATTAAAAATTTAAGCAAGTGGACTGCTCCGGAAACTTCTCTAAAATCTGCTCTTCTGTATATTATTTCTAATTCTGTCTTTAATTTATCTTTATTTAAAAATGGAAAGTTTTGAATTGCTGAATCTAAATGTAGTATAGGAAAATTTGCTGAATATGTTTCAAAATTTTCCACCGAAAATAAGTGAGCTATTTCCAAATGGCCTGTGAACGAAAACCTTCTTTTTATTTCTGCAATTATGGTGTTCACTTCTTTAGCTTGCACAGTCGTGGAAACATAAGAATTTCTCTCATCCGTCTTCCTTCTTTTTCTAGCTTGACTTTCATCAATGTCTACTAACCCGGTTTCTCTAATAGTATGTATGTTATCTCTCTCCTTTTGAATATTTTTTTCGAACTCAGTAATACATCGTTTTACAGTAACGGAATCAGTAGCCCTTTTTTGCAGCTGTGAATATAAAATATCAACATGGGGCATTACACGATGAAACACTGTCAACCAAAAAACAAATTTAGAGTCATTCAATAATCTGAAAATAGCACCCGCCTTTCTAATGGTATCAGATTGTTTGGATGTGGATTGTATTTTTTCCATACACTCTAAAAGTGCTTCTCTGTTTTCGTATACAGTGTTAACTGTTCTAATTTTAAAATTCCATCTTGTAGCAGATGCTCTAGGAACCCTATTTCCAACCACTTCATCTAATATTGCAACTCTTTGTGGAGAATTCGAAAAAAAATTGGTAAGGTCACTCAAATCGGAAAAAAATATGCGTACATTTGTATTTATGCTTGTTGCCTGCGACATTATCAAATTTAGTTGATGAGCATAACAATGGATATAATGCGCATATTTAAATTTATCTTTAATACGTTTTTGCACACCACCATGGGCGCCACTCATGACACTTGCTCCGTCATAACTTTGGGAAATCAATTGTTCAGAATTTTTTAAAACATAATTAAGAGCCTCCTCTATGCAGCCAGCTAAGGCAACAGCATCATGTTCATTTGGTTTTACAAATGTCCAAAATCGTTCAACGGGGGTGCCGTTTGCTAAAGTATAACGGTAAACTATAACCATTTGAAAAATATTCGAAATGTCACTTGTTTCGTCACTCATAACAGACAAAAAATTTGCAACGGCAATTTCTTTTTTTATATGTGCCTGACTCACGGAAAGCATACATTCTAATAAATCATTTTGAATGTCTTTTGACGTGCCTTTAAACACGGTAGCTTGCTGCAAATGATCCCTCAGTGCTAAATCCAATTCGGCAGAAAAATTTATGAGGCCTCTAAATATACCAGGGTTTAATGAATCTTGTTGTTCATCGTGTCCACGGAGAGCAAGCTCAAATGCGCCACAAAATTTAATACAATTTATAATTTTAGATAAGACATACCTATTATTCTTTACTTCGTCATTATGTTTTTGAATGCTTAATCGGTATTCACTATTTAATTGTTGCCGAATATCTTGTTTACCTAATAAATTAAATCCTAATTTTGCAGATAGATGTGACTTTGAATTTTGATGCTTTTTAATTTTTTCGGATAAATGTACTAAATCTTTAACCCCGGATTTTGTCCATTCTGATGCCTCACCGCTTTCAAATAATAAACACGGAAAACAGTAAAGACTATTACTAATACTACACCCGCACAACCACTCGGTTTTTTCGTCAGTTTCTATTTTAAAAGTTCGTTTATAATCACGACTTTTGCATTTAGTTACACTCGTAATTAACAAATTTGGTTTTGGACCACCGACACTTTTAATTTTTATTTTTTCGTTTAAAGATAACGAGGAAAGTTTAATTGTCTTTAAATATTGCACGCTAATGCAATCAAGGTTTGATAATTCCGTCATTCTTGCAATCGCGAAATGAAAACAACCTTATCGTACCGCAAAGCGCTAATTCTAATGTGCACTGCTTTCAGGTGCTCGGGAGCTCTCGGACGTCGCCTGATTGTCGCGGGGAACAAAGAGTGCGGGGGGCAGGTTTCCACCAATTAGATTTAATATTCGGGCGAGCAGTGAACGAAGTCGCTGCGGCAGGATGGATGGATCCGATGAAAGGCCCGCTTCGATATTTAATACGTACGCATAGGCGTCCAGGTCCAGCGTCAAAGTCTACAGAAATATTTATTCTGCAAACTTTGGTTTTGTTTAGTGCTTATTATTGATGATTCATGACATTGCCGCTAGTTAAGAAATTCGTCGATCAATTTACATCGCATATTTTAATGTCTGGTCTTTGGGTCATGTTCTTTGACGGCATGGTTTTTAAATTATTATTTTATGATAATATTGTTTAAAGAAAATTAACATTTAAATATGTTTGTTTAAAAAATTTGGGAGTGCACGTGCACATGTGCACTTATTGAGGAGCCGCCACTGCAGACAACATAACAAGTTTTTGCATCTTTCTCTGACATCTAACAAGTCATTTGCCTCAAGTTCTTGTGGTATGTTTTGGAAATCAAAACCGAAATACATTGATGTTGTACGCGTGCCCTTGCCGTGTCGGAGCATTGGAAGAACGCAGTACAGCTAAAATATTTCAATTTGTTAAATTTTAAATTGGCTTCGCCATTCTATCGCAAGGAGAACCTTCATGGAGGAATGTAAGCCTAGGGGATTCAATGTAAGCCTAGGAATGATCTTACAAAGTATTCTGAGGAAAAACTTTTAGAGTGTACTGCAGTGGAACTTTCGATTGATGAAGCTCGTATTGTTATTTTATCTATTTATCGTACTTCAACAGCAGATATTGAACTGTTCTTTGATAAGATGGAGAGTATTTTAAATGGATTATTAGATGATCATGTTTTAGTTTTTCTAACAAGTTTATATAATTCCACCAACTACCATCGAAGTTATGAAAACCAGAATTAGAAATGGGTTTTCCAAAATTCACTTTTAGATGTGATGGAAAATAATCAAAGACGTTTATAACTGTGTATCGAACAAATTGGAAACACGTTCGAGCATTTGAGAGTTTACCATTTTGTAATATCCCAAACTTCACCACTGGTTTTATCACGTTTAATTGTTTTAATCGTTTCATCCGTCCGTTTTCCCGTCAATTAATTGTTACTTCCTTGATTATTTGTTTAGTTATTAATAAATAAAGAGTTGAAATCGAAATATTGTTGTTTGCAAATGGATATTAACTGGTGCAATTTTAATAACAATGCTTGTTACTGGTATTGGCTGCAGCTGATAGTTGCTTCACAATCGTGGAGGGAAGCTATAATTTTTTTTCAATTATCATTTTGGCGAAAACTATTAAATTTACGATGATAGTATGTTAGACAAAAAACATCCAGAATTGCAAGCTGAATTCAAAACTGAAATAAGAAATACAGTGTTACATTTAAAAATGCAAAGTTAGACCACGCCCAACTTTTTTGAACCACTCTGTATAGTGAACGGTCGTCACAAAAAAAAGTTCGCTAAATATTAAAAATATTTTATATAAACTGAAATAAAGGGGGGTCTCACTTGCCAGACTTTCCCTGTCTACATATATATATATATATATATATATATATATATATATATATATATATATATATATATATATATATATATATATATATATATATATATATATATATATATATATATATATATATATATATATATATATATATATATATATATATATATATATATATATATATATATATATATATATTATGTCACAGGTTACGCCCCCTGAGTTCGATTTCTAGGCGTTTACCCTCATCAGGCAGGCTTGTATCCAGGGAGATCTCAAATAAGAGATCATCGAAGTTGACACAATCGAAAACGAAAACGTCTATGGAAGTAGAAAAATTCTACGAGCTAAGCATAACACTTAGCGCCACCTATTGGGGCTCCGGAGGGTTCCGGTTGCAACCCATCGGATTTAGGAGAAAACATGTAATATGCGTGAGAAAAAGTGAAAACAAATAAAAATATGCTTTCAACACTTCTTATATTGAAACAGTGAAATTCCGCAAAATAATAATAGCAAAGTGCTTTCGACTAACAAGTCATCCTCAATGCTAATGTCAGTATAAAACAGACAGAAAAGATAGAGGGTCAAATCAATCAGTGAAATTAAAAGTTTATATTTAACAAAAAACAAATACCCATTCTAAACATTTTCTTTACATAAGCATCTGATTTTTACGAAGACATGATGGCAAACACAGGGTGTTACATTTAAAATATAAGTGGATGTTGATTTCGGAAAAACGAAACACCACATTTTATTTATAAAAAATAGAAGTTATTTGGGAGATGTCTGGGTGTATTTAAATTTAAAAACTCTGGAACTAGACAGGATGCTCTATTTTATAAACACCTACATTTTTAATCAGCCTATTTTTTATTTTCCTCACTAATAATATGAATAACTAACATTAACCTATTATAAAATTAATATCTAAAATTTAAATTGTTCAATGGAACACCCATTTTCCATCAAGTCTGTAGGCTCGCTTAAGGTTTGAGTCTAGGTTTCTAGGAGTCAAATTTAACTGAATAATACTTTTTATATTGATGTTCTTTTTAATTTTATTTGCCCGCCATTTTGTTTCACCATCTTAAATTCATAGCACAGTACTGCAGTGGAACTTTCGATTGATGAAGCTCGTATTGTTATTTTATCTATTTATCGTACTCCAACAGCAGATATTGAACTGTTCTTTGATAAGATGGAGAGTATTTTAAATGGATTATTAGATGATCATGTTTTAGTTTTTCTCGCTGCAGATTTTAACATTGAGATTAAGATCCTTTAATATGTTTTTATCTATTTGGGAATACACAAGAATTGGTGGGAATTCAAGATCATGTATTGATAATATTTACACCAACTGCAACTGTTTGTGTCCAGAGTTATACACACACATATTTCCGATCACACCTGAGGATTGCATTTGAATTACCCAAGTCAGCGGGACCAAATCTTTTAAACCGAAGGGTTTTTAACCAGCCAGGTAGGCAACTTTTTAAACATTTGTTATCTGAACAGGATTGGCAGTTGGTTTTTGAGATCAATGAGAGTGATGTGAATGGGCAGTGGAATGCATTTATGCGGACATTGATCCCGATTTTTAACCTTTGTTTTCCTGTAAAAACTATTAGGGTACCAAAGAAAAGTAATCCTTTGTCTTATAATACACCTCGTGTAATTGAATGGAAAAATGAGCTTGACCTTTTGTTGGTTTTAAGCGGGGCCGATGACAGATATAAGGAAGCTTACAGGGCAGTAAAGTGTAAGTATAACATTTTTTTACAGGAAGCTAGAAGGGAGTACTATACTCAGAGAATATTGGGCAGTGACAATAGATCAAAATGCTCTTGGCAGGTTGTGAATGAGGTAACGGGTAAATCAGCGGGAAGGAATGACATTGGGATACCTGGTACACCACAACAAATATGTAACACTTTAAGTGATTATATAGTTAATGCGGCCCCACAAACACTTAACAACTTGGCAGGGAGAGACTATCTTCGGAAGATTACATACAACAGTAATTCTTTGTTTTTGCACCCGGTTACTAATGTTGAAATTTCTGACATTATCAGAAATCTAAAGAATAAAAAGAGCTCAGGAGTTAATGAAATTTCGAGAAATATTATCAGAGAGTGTAGGGAGGAAATTTTGGCTCCACTCGGTTTCATCATTAATAATTCATTCAGGGAGGGTATTTTTCCAAGTAGCTTAAAGCTATCTTTGGTGAAACCTCTGTTTAAAAAGGGAGACCCCGCACTCCCTAAGAATTACAGACCAATAAGTATTCTGTCCACCTTTTCAAAGATCTTTGAAAAAGCAATGTGTTCTCGACTCATGAATTTCTTCTCCAATCAGGGTCTCCTGCGTGAAAGTCAGCATGGATTCTTGGCAGGAAGATCAATTAACACTGCTGTGTATGATTTTGTGAATATGGTAATGGGTGGCTTTGAGAAGGGCCAAGTTGCCTTGGTCTCATTTTTAGACCTGTCAAAGGCCTTTGACAGTTTAGACCACTTTGTACTTTTTCTCAAGCTTGAACGTTATGGAGTTAGAGGTCCTCCTTTAGAGTGGATACAATCATATTTGCGGAATCGTGCACAGAGAGTTGTTATTCAAAAAGATGGGGGTGACTGTGTCCAATGATAGACCATTTACTGTCGGGGTACCCCAAGGCAGTGTACTTGGTCCCTTTCTTTTTATTTGTTATATTAACGATCTAAGCTTCAATATTTCGGGGGATACTGTGACAGTTGTGAATTATGCTGATGACACAAACATTATGGTAGTGGCACCTTCAGTCAATGACTTGATGGAGATCGGTAGGCATAGTTTGATTGAGGTGAGGAGGTGGTTTGAGCAGAATAATCTTTTGTTGAATCTCGGTAAATCAGCCTTTGTTTTATTTAGAACTCAGCGGTCATCTGCTCGCGTTCCTGATCGTGCCGATTTGTTGTCTGGACAGGTATCTCTTTCTGATGGGGCAAATTTTTTAGGTATTTTTGTTGATTGCCACCTTAACTGGAGACAGGAGATTGAATATATAAGTGGTAAGCTGAATAGTTGTTGTTATTTACTGCGAGTCCTAAAAAACTACTTGGACACAAAAACATTGCTCATGTCCTATCATGCAAATTTTGAATCGCTCCTCAGATTTGGAGTTATCTTTTGGGGTAGCTGTGTTGGCATTGATAGGTTTTTTTTTAATTCAAAAGAGAGCACTGCGTATAGTCCTGGGCCTGGGCTAGCGGGAATCTTGCAGAAGGGTTTTTCGGAGGCATGAGTTGCTCACGTTGGCCGAACTGCACATCTTTGAGTGTGTGATGTTTCTGCATAGAAATAAAAGATTGTGTAATCAACATATACCTATTCATAACCATAACACCAGGTCACTTGATTTTGATTTTCCTCTGTATAGACTCACTCTCTCAGAACGCAGTCCAGTGTACTCTTGCATTACGTACTTCAATAAGCTTCCACCAAATTTGAAGGCAATGTTGGGCGGGTCATGCTTCCGGGGGGCTGTTCGGCGGTGTATTCTTGACGCAGAGCCATATACAGTTGCGAGTTTCTGTCAACATGATTGTGATCGGTGTATACCTGAACCCACTTCAGCTTATTGTTCTCTGCACTTGGCTTTGTAATATATTCTATAAATTTTAATTTGTAATGTATTGTTTTTTTCTAATAAGTGCATGTTGCTCTATATAATGTATTGTCAAATTTTAGCAGTTTAATTTTAATATGGGCATTTTGCTTTTTATACTGTGCTAGTTATTAGGATTTTGTGACGCTATTTATTTAAAAACACAATGATGTATTTTTATAAATATAGAGATTTTTGACTTTGACTTTTGACATTAGATGATTTTGGAAATTGAATTCCACCAGTTCAGAGTCCACCAATTTCTCCAATTGTACAGGTACAGGGTGTTCCAGCGAGGACTGAACAGGGACCTATTTTCGACCTTCCTTGTATTCTGGAAAAATTCAAAATAGCCAATCGATGTATTTTTTCTTGTAGAATCCAAAAATATCATCGAAAAAATATTTGAACCAGAAACAAAAGAGTTACGCTATGCATCAGGTGTTTTTTAAATGGAATGTATCGTTTTTTATACGATTTTTGGAAAGAGTGATTTTTTTTATGTCCGCTCTGATTAAAAGATTTGATTTTGCGATAGCTGTTTATATTACATTTTAATGTTTTACAAACTAAAATTTTAGCTTCACCTGTTTAAAATATACGATAGGTTGGTATAGGTGATCAAGGTAAAATGACGTTTGAATGCTTTGTCAATAAAAATTGACATTATTTTAATTATTGTCGAAGTCTTCACCTAAAAAATAAATATTTGACTCTGATCGAAATGAAATACTCTTTGGACGAGAGACTACAGATTGTTATGCTATTTTACAAGTGCCAAGAAAATGCAAGAGAAGCAAGAAGAAGATTTATTGCAAATTTTCATAGAAATATATCCATCAATACAATTCTAAGGATAAAAAACCTATTTGAGGAAAATAAGACTTTACATGACAGAAAAAGAAATATACAAAGAAGAAGAAATCGAGACCAGGCCATTATAAATTATTTTCAAGTTAATCCAACCAAATCTATTTCGGATGCAGTTCGGGAAGTTCAGTACGATGGCGGTGTAAGGCGCAGAAGAGTTACCCGAGGGACTGTTCACAGGACTCTGAAAATTCATAAATTTAGGCCTTTTCGTATCCTTCCACTTCAGCACCTAACACCGGCACAAAAAGAACTTCGCTTCCAATTTGTTTCTCAAATGGTAATTCGGCAAGAAAACGAAGACCCTGATTTATTCAAAAATATTGTGTGGACCGACGAAGCTACTTTCACAACATCGGGAGTATTCAACAGACATAATAGTCACCACTGGGCCGTTGAAAATCCAAAAAAGTTCCAGACTATTAAATTTCAAGGGAGGAATTCTATTCGTGCTTGGTGTGGGATAAAAAACAATAAAATTTTGGGACCAATATTTTTTAACGGGACTCTAAATGGGCACAGATATTATGAGTTTTTAGAAAACGAAATTGAAAATTATTTGGAAGACTTACCATTGGCAGAATATCAGAATTTAATTTAGCAACATGATGGGGCGCCTCCTCATGCCGTGCATGATGTGGTTCAATTTTTAAATCGGCGCCATAACGAATGGATAGGGCGAAATAGAACATATGCTTGGCCGCCTAATAGCCCCGAACTCTCAGTTTTGGATACATTTCTTTGGGGCCATTTGAAGAACGTCGTATACAGACAACGAAACGAAAATATTCAAGAGATCATGGGAAAAATTGTCGATGAAATAAACCGCCTTAACCAGGAAAATCATATTGTAACAGCAAGTTTAGAAAGGCTACAAAGGGGTTATCGATGTTGTTTCGAGAAAAACGGCGGTCTCATTGAAAACTTATGTTATTAGTAGTTTTATTTTATTATTTAATAATTATTTTTTATTGAATTTCTTTTTCTATCATGTAAAGTTTTATTTTCCTCAAATAGGTTTTTTATCCTTAGAATTGTATTGATGGATATATTTCTATGAAAATTTGCAATAAATCTTCTTCTTGCTTCTCTTGCATTTTCTTGGCACTTGTAAAATAGCATAACAATCTGTAGTCTCTCGTCCAAAGAGTATTTCATTTCGATCAGAGTCAAATATATATTTTTTAGGTGAAGAGTTCGACAATAATTAAAATAATGTCAATTTTTATTGACAAAGCATTCAAACGTCATTTTACCTTGATCACCTATACCAACCTATCGTATATTTTAAACAGGTGAAGCTAAAATTTTAGTTTGTAAAACATTAAAATGTAATATAAACAGCTATCGCAAAATCAAATCTTTTAATCAGAACGGACATAAAAAAAATCACTCTTTCCAAAAATCGTATAAAAAACGATACATTACATTTAAAAAACACCTGATGCATAGCGTAACTCTTTTGTTTCTGGTTCAAATATTTTTTCGATGATATTTTTGGATTCTACAAGAAAAAATACATCGATTGGCTATTTTGAATTTTTCCAAAATACAAGGAAGGTCGAAAATAGGTCCCTGTTCAGTCCTCGTTGGAACACCCTGTACAACAAGTCGTCTTAGTAAGGTTTTGTATAATAAAATTAAATCAATTTGGTGGGCTCAACATCGGCACTTTGAAAAAGCAAATTTAACTGAGTCACATTTTTAAGTAATTTTTTAGAAAAATCAAACAAGCTTTGAAAGGTAGTCTTCTCATGATAACGTAAAGCTGCTCTGCCATGTAACATTTGTCATCAGACCTAGCAATTAAAAAAAGCAACTTTAATTCTTCCCACTCTTCCAATATCGTGTTAATAGCTCGATAGCGAGCGAGCCAGCGTGTTCCGCTAAGTCCTTGGATTTTTTTTGGATCCTTGTTAGTATTCATGGGTTCGAATAATGCTCTATAGTACTCCAAACCTTTAGGGCTGTATGAAAACCAATTATGGGCTTCTCTAATAAGAAATTCTAATTGACGTGGTAACACATCAGCCGATTTTTCCGCAAATAAATGGAACGAATGGCTAACACATTTGACAATAATTAAATCGGGCAGTTCTCTTTTTAATATTGCAGTCACCGAATTATGTTTACCAACAATAACGTTTGCCCCATCAACGCCGATTCCTATCATATTTTCAATTTGTAAGCTATCCTTTATAAGTTGATTTATAATTGCGTCATGTACCCTTTTTGCGTCACATTCTATTCTCTTATTATTCTATAAAAAGTTATGACAATTTCCCTTGTTTTATGTGAAAAAAAGCACACCATAATGCATTATACTTTTTGTGTCGAAAGATCAGTACTTTCATCGATAATAATCGAATACGGGAAATCCCCTATCTCTTCAATTAATTCTTCAAGCATTGATGGACCAAGCACATTTTTTATTAACATCGAGCACTTAGTGCGATGAAGTTTAAGATTTTTAAGAGCATCTGATGAAGGATCCAACTGAGGAAGAATATTAACCAAATGATCTACTGTTAAAAAAGAACAGTGCTCGGCTATAAAAGCAGTAATTTTCAATTCGGCAATTCTTGTTTTTTCCGACAAGACTGGTTTATATATTTGGGATATAGATGTGCATGATTTTGCTGATTTTTCCCGAGCCACGGCTTTTTTATGTTTTTCAGTTTTAGCGTGGCTAACCAAATCGTTTTTGTGGGCTTTTAACACTACATGACAATATTTACAAATCGCCAATGTGTCATTCGTAACATCAGGTGCAAGCCAGTCTGCAATAAAAGCATACATTGTAAATAACGATAATAATAATATATAATTCGAAACAAAAAGTAAGACTTTCAATTATGGCAACAGCGCCACCACATCCCAAACCAAACAATCATTAAATAAAAATCTTCAAAAAATAAAACCTCACCATCACCCTAGTATCCAACCAATCTACTCCAAGAAGAACGTGAGTTTTAGATTATTATGTATCTAAATAAAATACCTCTTTTGTATTTAATGGAAGAAAAGATGAGATAGCGCCGGTGCTCCTATGGTAGAGATCATAAATATTGATTTTAATATTACCTATCCTGATAAATTCATAAATTACAACAATGTAATGAAACTGCTTTACCTTTTAAATCTGGATCTTACCAAATCTATGTATATTTTTGACTATATTTCTTTTTATCTTTAGGAGGCATAATTAACACGACACAGTAGCACAATCGCAAAATTAAAGTAAACAACTAAACAACATCCAACGTATTTTTTTCAGTAAGTATACACTATTCAGATTTAGAAATATATTCTCGGGTATTCCCCGCCACAGCCAATCTTCGAATCAAATGCTCCGCCTGCGCAATTGACACAACTTTGAAGCGGCCAATCAGAAGCCAAGCCTCCAGCTGGTCAGCTGTATCGACGCAAGGCGGATGATTTTTAGGAAATGTCCGGCAACAGGTAACAGGGGTGTTTTTGCATGGACGGTTCGGTTTTGATTTTTAACGAATAAATCTGAAAAATCAAAGTCCCTAAAAATACCAACCAAAAATATGAAACCCCAGAAAAAATCCCATCCCACTTATTTACCCCCTAAATTTGGAGAGAAAAGCCCTAAGT
Organism: Kuschelorhynchus macadamiae; assembly: GCA_030620095.1. Lineage (NCBI taxonomy): Eukaryota > Metazoa > Arthropoda > Insecta > Coleoptera > Curculionidae > Kuschelorhynchus > Kuschelorhynchus macadamiae. The sequence continues at coordinate 62,590 of JAUTXW010005226.1, forward strand.
TGGTAACCCTGTTTATATGCTGTGATCCCAACTCATAATTTGGTTTCATGAAAAAATTCTGGGGGGTTCATCGGTTAGTTTCGGCGCTATGGCATTTCATAGGCGTAACATGAATAAAATCATTTTTATCGCTTTTAATTAAACTTATTTAGTACAAAAAACAATAAAAGTTAGTTGTGTGCAGACTTGAGAACTAATATACAACTAATATAGAAGCAGGCAAACCAACTCTCAAAGCAATGGAAACACGAAAAGATGAATCATCCAAAAAATTCCCCAAATATGCAGATGATAAAACATTTAACCAGGTATTTGAAGAGCATGATGACGTGCCCTGTCTTTGATATCCTGACTATTGAATACAAGGTTACTGAGGAGAACCTGACATATCAACAATTTTTTTGTTTAAAGCCTGTCTCATTTTATAATTTGAGAAAGTGCATCCTTATATAAAAGATCCGGCGTCACTTTTCTGAATTTAGAATATATCATTGCATCATCGCATATCACAAATAACTGAAATTTCGCATTTTTTGTAATTTATTTTTAACCCAATATCCGAATTTAAATGGATTGTTTTTTTAAAGTCGTCCAAAACTGTAGAAATATTGCCAGCAATTGTTCCATCGTCTAAATACCATAAATTAATTTCAGTGAATAGCTTTTACTATCGGATTAATTGCTAAATAAAATAATGGAAGCACAAGAGGATCCCCTTGTTGCAGACCTCTTTGTGACAAGATATAGTGATACAAAAGAGAGAAGTGAATGTTCTTTATAGCACTGAGAAATAAAATTTAAAAACTTTGGAAAATATTCTTTAATTCTAGAAAGAATTATGTCCCTATTTACCATATTAAAAGCATTAAAATAGTCGATATTTAGAATTACTTTATCAGAATTATGACAATATTTAAGGTAACGACGAACATCGATTGACCGAATTCCGACATTGTTTTTGATAAAAACGCATAAATTAGCCTCGTAAAAAATGAAAAATATTTGTTTTGGAAACAAACCTTTAAATATAATATTTGAAAACGATACCAAAGAAGAAAGTAAATTTGAAGAGAAGTTACCAAGCTCCTCCGTGACTAAATCTTTGAGGTGTTAGTTAATATCACAGTTTAAGAAAGAAAAAGTTCTCTCACTCCTTTGTTGTGTTCCCAAAAGCCGGCTTTTTGCGAGCGGTCGTAAATCACAGCGAACACCTGCAGCTAACAGCTAGATGCGATGTATACGAGGCCGCGCGTTATTTTATCGCAATGAATACATCTACGGGGAAGGATCAATAACTGTATTATATACTGTAGGTATTCATATTAATATTTAGAGTAGTAGACATTCAATTTAATAAAAGATTAACTTGTGGACTAAATATGATAGGTATTAACAACAAATGTAAAATAAAAATGTATTAATTATATTTGCGAAATGATGCGAACAACTTCCAACAATTAGTTTATTCTAATTTAAATTACAAAAATTATCCGAACGACAATCAATACGTTCTTGACAGGTTATCAAAATCGATTGTAGTTCAAAAACATTCTACCAAGTTTTTAGAATTAGAGAATGGGAATACATGTTCCCTAAAAAAGCAATATCCTAATAGCATAACACTTAAATAACTAATTCTTAAAACTAATAGCCGTAAATCTAATGGGTGGTGTAACGGGAACTGGGTCTATATACGTAGAAAGATTATTTCCAACAAAATTAAATTTTTTTAAAAAAACTAGAATTATCCGCAAAATTAAACTGGTCTGCATTTAATAAGCCAAACCAAGAGCAAGTAACTTTCCCTTTTCTAGCGATCGTCTCCACACCCTAGGTATCATCTGAAAGGCCCTTGTGCCATAGATACTAGAAAATAAATGTCAGTTCGCACGCAGGTTACAGTACAGATTATTTTTAACTCTATATAACTACCCAATAAACATCTTTTAAGTGCCTTAAATGGATTCATGATAACTTTATCGCAGTTTTGAATCGGTAACTTTAAAGGTGTCTTAATATGGGTCAATAACACTACAAGAGCCATTGATCCAATGCAAGGGTGTTAACGCTCACGCACATAAAACTAAACCACAAAATCGTTAAGCATTTATATTAAATAAGTTTTATATGAAAGCCCTATTGTTGCCATTAAATTCCTTTATCAAACAGTTTGTTCCTAACAACTATCTTAAAACATTTTGCTTTTAATATTAACATCAAATAGTCAAGTGCTTTAAAATATAAATTAAAATGTTTTATAAAGCCTTCTTAAAACTTTTTATTTGTGAATAAATACCGATTGATGCAGGACAGTAAGGATTCGTGAAAATAAGTGGTGAAATACAATTTAAATGGTTACTTTAAATATCAGAAGCAACGTAAACATTTTAAAATAAGAAACGGGCAATTTACAACCCTACACAAGTCACCGTCGCAACAGTGTAGCAAATCGTTTTCCTCTTCAAATTGCATCGGACACTTAAGAGAAGCAACCTTTTCCCGTTAAGACTGAGGCGTAAGAAAATTTATTTTTTTATTTTTCAAATAAACTACCCCTAATTTGGGCGATAGGTAAATAAACTAAAAAATATTGACATTTAAAAGAACTCAAATTGAACACAATCGGTTCATGCTAGGCTAGGCAGGAGTCATTTATAGTTTTGAAGGCTGAATGTAAATTTTTAGAGCAAAACTAATAATGGTATATTATTAACATACACTGTATGTTAATAATATACCACCTGTATCAGCAGCGGTGATATCCCGGACGAATGGAAAATATCATTCCTTACTCCCATCCATAAAAAGGGATCCAAAGAAAATTGTGACAACTACAGAGGCATTGCTGTAACAGGTACACTCAGCCGAATTTACAGGAAAATACTTAAGACCAAAATAGAACGAGAATACGCAGACAGCGAAGCAGAGGAACAGGCAGGATTTCGAGCAGGAAGATCTACAGTGGATCACTTATTCTGTGTTACACAACTGCTCGAGAAGATGTCAGCATTCAATCGAGAAGTACATCTCTTATTCGTGGATTTGAAAAAGGCGTACGACAGCATACCGCTATCAAAACTTTGGGAGGCATTGGAACGGACGAACCTAAACATACACCTAATAAAAGCAGTGAAGGAACTATATGGGAGCTGCCACATAAAAGTAAAAGTCAGAGCTAAAATCTCCAATGGATTCACACCAAGTAAAGGCCTTAAACAAGGATGCTGTCTGTCACCCACCCTATTCAAAATCTATCTAGAACAAGCATTGAAGATATGGAAACAGAAATGTAGGAATATAGGAATCCCACTCAATAATACGAATCTGTATACCCTTAGTTTTGCGGATGACCAAATTATCATGGCGCAGGATTTCGAAGATATAGAGTATATGACGCGAAAGCTCATTGAAGGCACTGGGGACTAGAAGTCAACATCTCGAAGACCGAATACATGTGCGTCGGTGGAACTCAACAAGATCTGGTACTAGAAAATGGCCAAATCATCAGATCCTGCCAAACATATAAATACCTAGGAACGAAGATATCGAATACCGGAACACTGGATGAGGCCATTAAGGACAGAAACACCCAAGACAGAAAGGCAATAGCTATATTGAATAGCATCCTATGGGATCAAAAAATCACCAAACGAAACAAACATCTGATATACAACACCATCATAAAAAGCATAGTCACATACAGCAGCGAAGTATGGCAACTGAAAGAGAAGACTATACAAACATTAAACGCGACTGAGATGGACTTCTGGAGAAGAGCAGCAGGAAGATCACGACTCGAAAAAATCCCAAATGAGACGATCCGTAATAACATGAAAGTTAAACACACGTTAACCGACGATATACGAACAAAGCAACTGAGATGGTACGGACACGTCCAAAGAATGGAAGACCGACGACTCCCCAAGCAAATTCTCACCTGGACCCCAACAGGAAGAAGAAAAAGAGGAAGGCCTAGAAGGAGTTGGAGAGAGGGGATAGACTCGGAGATCAGAGAGCGAGGACTAGAGGAGGATCTGTGGACCGACAGAGAACAATGGCGACTGGAAATCGGAAGACGTCGGAGAACGTTTTGAACCCCATATATATATATATATATATATATATATATATATATATATATATATATATATGTTATGTAATAAATGTATGTTAATATATATATATATATATATATATATATATATATATATATATATTAACATACAAAATTTGAGAAAAATCGTTATTATGCCCATTTTACCGGAATTAAGTTCTTGGCCAAATTTCAGTAATAAAAATTAATAATAAACAACTTTTTAAAAGTTGTTATCTTGCTATTCTTTCCAAATTGTTACCAATGCTTTCCTAAATACCATTTGATTTTTGTGGAAAATTTGAGATAAACTAGATAATTAGTTTTTTAATAATACTTTTTTTTAACATTTCACTAGATGATGTTAATGCTATGGCACGATCAGTTAGCCCGATTACAACACTTCTCTTCTGATTATTAGGGTGGTGGGAGTTATAGTTATGGTAGCGTCCTGACCAGGTTTCTTTTGTAAACCATTTTATGTTTAAACCATTTTCAAACTGCATAATTATAATTAAATCAAGAAAATTTATTTTATTATCTTTTTCTACTTCCGAGGTGAATTGGAGTTTTGAATTGTAGCTATTGCATGTAATAAATTATCTATTTTATTTTCTAGAACTGCAGCTAGGCACTCATCGACGTACCTTTTGAAAAAAGTTATGTTAAAATCCAATCCTTCAAGAACTCTTTCTTCTAAAAAAATCCATGACTATTTGCGCAACTGTGGAAGAAATTGCTGAGCCCATAGCACGCACAACCGTCTAACTGCTGGTAATACTCGTTTTTATATTGGAAATAATTATTTAAGTCACCATATTTAACGCCTGGTAAAGTGTAAGTGTAACCGTCGTGAGTCCTGTGCATAATTTGCTGACCAGAATAAAAAACGTGCTACCATCTTAATTTATTGAAAAATCTTTATCAAATTCTAAACGTGTAATTAGCTTCTTTAGCAGAACACGCTACCATAAAAATAGTTATTTAATTTAGTCCTTAAGTGCTACTTTACTCTTAATAAAATTTATTAAAACCGTGTAACCACCGGTATTTATAAACCAAGTTCAACGAAAATATAGTCCTGAGACACTTAACATGTGCTTTAAGTTACAGAAAAAATAATTATTTAAATCAGACCTCAAGGGAGAACTGCCCGCAAAAAGTGAAAAACTAGCGACAAGGTCTAGTCAAGTGCAAAGATGAAAAGGTACCTACGTATTAGAAAAAACTTCCTGCACGTCCGACCTCAAAAAAATGTGTTATGTATAGGCAATTTAAATTACATTTCGTTTAAAATGGGTTCAAAAGGGTTTACGCGCGGGAGGAATACAAAGACATGAGTACGATTTACCATTTCAAATTTTGCAGTTACGTAGACAAAGGATCAATACAAGGCGGTAAAGAGCCATTTTGTGGAAAAAAAATTATATGCGACGGCATTTGCGTCAAAAAGTGGTCGAAAAATGGTCGAAAATGGACAAATCTACTTCTATTTTATAATTCTAGATTAGATTTTTTCATAAAAAATCGCATTTAGCGCCCAATTATACTTAATTCCCTATTGAAATCACATTGAAGCTAATACATATCTCTTATAGTTTTAACACAATATTGCAGCGGCGGAAGGCTTGCAAATGATCCATAATACTGATTTCAGTTCCCCCTCAAGGGCTACTTTATTCGTAAAAAATTTTACTAAAACCGTTCGACTACCGCTTTTATAACTCAAAGTCAACGAAATTATACTCCTGAGACACACTTTACAAGATCTTTATGCTACCATAAAAGATATTATTTAATTCAGCCCATAAGGGCTAGGTTACTCTTAACAAAATTTACTAAAACCCTGCGACCACCGCTATTTATAAACCACCCTAACAAAAATATAGTACTGAGAGACACTCTACAAGGGCTTTAACCTGCCATAAAAATTATTACTTAATTCAGCCCTTAAGGGCTACTTTACTTTTTAAAATTTTTACTAAAACCGTTCGACTACCGCTATTTATAAATCAAGCTAAACGAAAATATAGTGTGAGATACACTCTACAAGCTACCGTAAAAACAATCATTTAAATCAGCCCCTAAGGGCTACTTTACTCTCCAAAAATTTACTAAAATCGTGCGACCGCAAAACAAACTCAATGAAAATATAGTTTTGAGAGACACTCTACAGGGGTTTTAAGCTACCATAAAAATTATTATTTAATTCGGCCCTTAAGGGCTACTTTACTTCTTAAAATTTTTACTAAAACCGTGTAACCCCCGCTACTTATAAACCAACCTTAACGAAAATATAGTCCTGAGAGACAATTAACAGAGGCTTTAATTTACCCTAAAAATAATTATTTAAATCAGCCCTTAAGGGCTACTATACTCCTAAAGATTTTTAGTAAAACCGTGAGTCTACTGCTATTTATAAATCAAACTCAACAAAAATATAGTCCTAAAAGACATTTTACATGAGCGTTATGCTACTATAAAAATTATTATTTAACTCAGCACTTAAAGGCTACTTTACTTTTTAAAATTTTGACTGAAACAGGGTGACCATCGTTATTTATAAACCAAACTCAACGAAAATATAATCCAGAGAAACTATTGAAAAGGGCTTTCAGCTACGGTAAAAATAATTAGTTAATTCAACCCTTAAGGGCTACTTTAATCTTAAACAATTGTCACTAAAACCGTGCGACCACCGCTATTTATAAACAAAACTCAACAAATGTATAGTCCTGTTTTAATTAAAATATGCCCTCATGGATCTAATTAAATAAGTATTGTATCTGTTTATACTATCGAGGATAAAAAAAACCAACTATAAAACTGGAAAAAGGGCGTAACATACTTTTACGCCCTAGAAACAAAGAGTAAGGATACTTAATATCGTAAATCATAACTTTGATGCTTTCAATTAAATCTGCATTACAAATCAATATTTTTACCGTATTACATCACTCTTTGAACTGATTTAAATATTTATTTTGACAGTAACTTAAAGCTCTTGTAAAGTGTCTCTCAGGACTAATTTTTGTTAAGAGTAAAGTAGCCCCTAAGGGCTGAATTAAATAATTCTTTTTATGGTAGCATAAAACACTTTTAAAGTGTCTCTCAGGACTATATTTTCGTTGAGTTTGGTTTATAAATAGCGGTAATTAAAGTAAAAAATCTTTAAGAGTGAAGTGGCCCTTAAGGGCTGATTCAAATAATTATTTTTAGAGTAACTTATAGGGTTGCCGATCTTGAATCGATCTTTTTTAAGATCCATTTTTTAAGTCCAAAAAAATCGATTTTTTTTAATCGATTCTTATTTTACCAAATTTGCATTACAAAATAATAAAATAAAGTATGGTTTTTATTCTCAATTGAGTTTAGGAATAATTACAAATTAATTTATCCAAAATTGGCATTAGTGCATTGGAACACTTTTCGATAGTATCCACATCTGTGTCATCAAAGAATGGAAATATACTAGACCACTCTGGTAATCGGTTAGCTAGTAAAAGACTTCAAAAATTGTTTTTATTTTAACTCTAGAATTTTCAAATTGGAACTTATATTGTTTTCGTTTTCGTTTTCATTTTGAAGACCTACCAAGAGTCATAATTATAAATTACAGAATAAATCTTTAAACATGAAATTTGCGGGATTTCTCCATACTTATTACCTACCTTTCGGACTATTAAATGGAATCCCCTGTCTCATTTATGGTCATTAATAAGCTCTTCTTTATCTGATTGTAAATAAGATAATATGGAAAAACCTTTTTTTATAATTAAGGCTTTTTTCTTATTAATTTTTTTCTTATTAATAACCCTCTATGTGGGCTCCACAATATAAATGAAAGCGTTGTACAAACAAATATTTTTTCTCTCTAATTACACAAAAAACCAATGTATTTTTATTTTATTATTTAAAGAATATGTTTGATGTCTTGTCAGTCTTCCTTATGCTCTGTGTTTGCGTCAGTAGTAGTCTTCTAAAGTGTAATAGTTAGTTATTATATTTTTTTGCCTTAAATGTTTTTAGTTTTACTTTATGGAGATTAAAATACAGTTTTATTATGTTCTCTGCATATTTATTGTCTTTTCAGACATAAAAAAAAAGTGCAATTCTATTTAGATCTCCGACTAAGATGTGCAACTGATCATGTAATAATATGTATACTATTCTAAAATTTTTGTATACAATAATAATAATAAGTCCCAAAAACAAAAAGATCGATTTTTTGAGAATCGATTCTTTCGCAACCGATCTAATCGAAGATCGATTATTTTAGTTCCGATCTAGATCGATCCCGAAAATCGATTCTTTTTAGAAAGATCGGCATCCCTAGTAACTTAAAGCCCCTGTAAATTGTCTCTCAGGACTATATTTTCGCTAAGGTTGGTTTATAATAGCGGTGGTCGCACGGTTTTAGTAAAAATCTTTAAGAAGTAATGTGGTCCCTAAGGGGCCGAATTAAATAATAACTTTTATGCTAGCTTAAAGCCCCTGTAGACTGGCTCTCAGGTTGGTTTATAAATAGTACTTTAGTACTCAGGACTATATTTTCGTTAAGAAAAAAACAAAAGTATTAACGTCCGTAGATACATAAATAAGAAAGACATTAACGGCCATTCGGACAAAATATTCTGCCTGTAGTAAGCTTATTCAAGTTTAGTGTCCAAAAATAAAGAACCATTATAAGCCTTTAAGTGATTTCCATCATCTCTGCCGGCATAATTGACGACGTTTCGCCCTATATAGGGCTCATCAGGCCAATGCAGCCGTGTGGTAGAGATGATCGAAGACACTCAGCGGTATGTTGAATATAAACCATGAAAATATTAGGCAGTGAGATATTATAACCCATAGAGTAAGAGGTGCCACCTATGGGAACAAATGCGAGGTTTGTAATTTATACCTCTATTTTATTAGCTTGGTTTATAAATAGCGGTGATCGCACGGTTTTAGTAAAAATCTTTAAGAGTAAAGTAGCCCTTAAGGGCTTATTTAAATAATTATTTTTAGGGTAACTTAAAGCCCCTGTAAATTGTCTTTCAGGACTATATTTTCGTTAAGTTTGGTTTATAAATAACGGTGGTCGCACGATTTCAGTAAAATTGCTTTAAGAGTAAAGTAGCCCTTAAAGGCAGAACTGATTATTAATTTTTAAGGTATCTTAAAGCCCTTGTAGAGTGTCTGTCAGTACTATATTTTCGTTGAGTTTGGTTTATAAATAGCGATGGTCGCACAATTTTAGTAAATTTTGTAGGAGTAAAGTAGCCCTTAAGGGCTGAATTATATAATTATTTCTACGGTAGCTTAAAGCTCTTTTTCGTTTAGTTTGGTTTATAAAAAGCGGTGGTTGAACGGTTTTAGTAAAATCTTTAAGAGTAAAGTAGCCCTTAATGGCTGATTTAAATAATTATCTTTACGGTAGCTTAAAGCACATGTAGGACTATATTTTCGCTAAGGTTGGTTTATAAATTGCGGTGGTCGCACGATTTTTTGTAACAGTAAACTCGCCCTTAAGGGCTAAATTAAATAATTATTTTTATGGTAGCGTATACTACTAGTGAAGCTAATTATACTTTTAAAATTTGGTGAAGTTTTTTTCAATAAATTACGATGGTAGCACGTTTTTTGTTCTGGTCAGAAAAGTATTTATTTCCGGTGAAACCTGCCTAAGCTGGACTGCCGCTACTTGGAGAAAAATCTCCCAATCCCGTACTACGGGCAAGACCGGACCGGTCTTGGCGCCGCCGGTGGAATTGTCGCTTTTGTCGTAACTTTCGTACCGACAAGAATGGCCGCAGCCGCCGATTCCCTGAACGAAACTAAAAAAAAACTAACTCGATGGAAAAAATTGCGGGGCGTTACGATGCCACCGCTGTCACGCAAAGCAATGGGACGCGGAGAATCTCGTCGTACTCTGGTATTCTAGTACAGGTTGTATACCTTAACTTAGATACTACTCGCAGAAATGCTTTGCGTTTGTATGGCGATTTGCAGATTATGTTTACAGCGGCAGTGGCGTAACCAGGGAAAAGTGTAAAGGATACCTAGGGATGAGCGATACTGGATTTTTATCTATCGATTAACGGTGGCAATTTATCTGTCGATAGTTATGGACAGTTACCTCTATTTATTGATATCGATACCCCAGCTGCCCAACCAACATTCCAACGTCATGCGGATTTTGGTAAAAATCCAATATGGCCTAGTGAAATCTTAAAAAAATCATTATTAAAAAGCTACTTATCCAATTCATCTCAAATTTTGCACAACGATCAAGTATTATGTTGAAATCAACTGGTAATATTTTGGTACGAATCCAAGATGGAGGAACAAAATGGCGGCTTAATAAAATAATCAAAAATTAAGCCTGAAGAAACTACTTAATGAATTGATTTCAAATTATGTGCCATAACTATAGTGGTATAGGTAATTCAAAATAAGATCACAGCGCCGTAGCGGCAGAATTGGGTACTAACCTATGAGCCATTACGCTATTAATTTCGCATATTTGTTTACATAGTTTACTATGTCTTTTGTCGTTCTGTTCAGTTGTGTTGTCGTTTTAAATCGTTTTTTAAACTTTATTAAATATGAGATTGAGCATATTGGAATACATGAAGTATTTGGAGGGCTCAAGACACTATAAATGTGTCGTTAAAGGAGAAAATGTCCTGAATGCCTGGCATCTAATTTTGGGAGGAAAAACCGAAGCAACTAGTGAGTTTGTGAAGTTTTATGGTCTATGCTTACAATCTAGTGCTATTAATTCGGATCATCATGAAATTAAAGGAACTTTATTGGTTGTTGGTGAGACTGTAAAAATTAAAGAAATGCACTGCTCATGTAAAGCTGGAAACAGTGGTAAATGCAAGCATATTTCGGCTTTTCTTGTGAAATGTATCAGGTAAAGCCACTTTCATTTTAACTTTTGATTGATATTTAAGTATTTGTATTCTGCTTAGGGAGGACATTGAAAATCTGGAACAAGTATCCTCAACCGATATCAAATGTGTTTGGGCAACGCAGAAGCTGGTCACGAAAGAAAGGTATAAACCTGTTCCCATAGAGGAAATGCCTTGCTTTGCTAATAAAGTAAAACAGAGTGATGTCAGTGCAAACGATGCTGAAATATTAAATTTTTTTTGCGAAAACCTTCCAAACTCTGCTATCAGCGAACGCAGGTTTGTTTTTAATTAGATATTAGTGATAAAGACTGTTAATTTATGTAGACATTTTGACTTGTAGAAAAGGTAGACGGAACACAACTAATTTGATACAGTTACCCAATGACGATAAAGTTAAAAATTGTAATTTTCATCAAGCAATTTTGGTTAATGCCTGTCAATCTCCATGTATGATGATCTTGGCCTCGATTGAAATCCTGCACTAAAACAATGTTGTCGAAATTTATATGCATCAATTCTCAATGATGATATTGAACTTACTATTAATGTTCCTCAAAAGTCTATACAATGGATGGATAGCCGGAAGTGTAGAATAACAGGAAGCCGTTGCTATGAAATATTCACTTATTCAAAAGAAGATTGGACAAATAAAGCATTAAAATATTTCTTGCCTGCAAAAATAAATAATAAGTTCGTAAGACACGGGGTAGAATGGGAAAGTGCTGCTAGGGACGCTTTTGTCAATATTACAGGAATGGAAGTTGTCGATTGTGGAATGGTGGTCTCTTCTGCTAACAAATGGCTTGGATATTCACCTGATGATATTGTTATTCATGAAGGAAGCCCAATTTATCTTCTGGACATTTATTTATTTATTTATTTATTTACGTATAAAAATACATTTGAAGTTTATACAGAGATTACAGACCTAACCTAACCTAAGATAATTCGTTTAGCTTGAGACTTGAATCTATCTTGCGATAAATTAAAGAAGTCAAGACCTTCATAGAATTTATTGACATTAGCAGATATTCTATTAATTGGACTAAATAATAAGTACCAAGTTCGGCAATATGGAATGTGCAGAAGAGACTTACTTCGTGTCCGGTAATTTTGAATGTGTAAATAAAAACACTGAAGACATTCTGAGCTTTTTATGTGGTAGTTAAAGATATTGAAGGCAAAACAGACATCAAAGTATTCCCTTCTACGAACTAGAGTAGTTAAGTCTAAGTAAGTCATAGTTTGGTCATCACTGAGACACACAATACTCTGGAAAAGCTTGACCTTGCAAATTTTATAAACTTATGTTGCATATTCTCGAGCCTATTGATGTGGGTCTGATAGTAAGGTGACCAAACTATGCATGAAGACTCAAGAACGGATCTGACTAGTGATGTATACAGAATTTTGATAGCGCATATACTTGTAAAGTCTCTAGTAGCTCTCTTAATAAAGCCCAACATTTTATTAGCCCTACCAACGACCACTTCAAAATGTTCAGCAAACATTAACCGAGTATCTAAATATACGCCAAGGTCTTTTATAACAGAAACTTCAGATAAAGGGACATTTTCTAAGTAATACTGAAAATGACATGTCATTAAGCTGACACCAATCATATACAATATTAAGATCATTTTGTAGAATAATCATGTCGTGAGTGGACGTCACCCGACGATACAATTTCATGTCATCAGCGGAAAGCAGAAAACTTGAGGAGAGCAAGGATCCTAAATCGTTGATAAATAAGCTAAAAAGAAGGGGACCCAAGTGAGAGCCTTGAGGTACCCCGGAAGATGCATGGAAACATGAAGATAGATAGCCATCAATCTTGACTTGCTGCATTCTGTTAGTAAGGTAAGATTTCTTCCATGAAAGTAAAAATCCAGAAACACCATAACTAAAGAGCTTTGAAAGAAGGATGTTATGGTTTACTTTATCGAAGGCTTTACTGAAGTCAGTATATATTGCATGAGTTTCTGCACTGCTTTCAAATGATGAATTTATAAAATCTGTAAAGAGAAACAGATTTGTGTCAACAGACCTACCGGCTGTGAACCCATGCTGTTGACTGATCACAATCTGATGAAATATATTCGACAGAATTTTTTCAACGCACTGTTCAAACAATTTAGGGATTGCCGACAGAATGCTGATTGGTCTGTATCTTGTTATGTCATTCTTACTGCCGGATTTGTGAATCGGACAAACATAAGAAAACTTCCATGTCTCTGGAAAAAGTCCGGAAGTTAGGGATTTGTTGAAAATGTAAAATAGGGGGAGATATAAGGTGTTAGAACAAAATTTTAGTACTCTGTTAGGAACACCATCAGGACCTGCAGACTTGTTGATGTCAACTTGTGTTAAAGCTTTCTCAATATCAGTTGAGTCTATAGCAATGTTAGAAACATTTTCAAATCGATCAAAAAATGTACTGACGTTAGAATTTCTCTGGGGGTTATAAACAGAGGAAAAATATTTACCAAATAGATTAGCTATGTCAATACCATTAGATGAGATGAAATGTGTATTTCAAGGTAAAGTTATTCCCAATCGCAACTCAAACAGATTTACTCTCTCAAAGTGAATAATGTAATGTATTTCTATCAATAACGACCAATATTATAAGTTTTAAAACTTAACCTTTAAATCAATCGTTTTATAAAAACAACTGTTCGCTATCATCTTAACTGTAATGCCGAACAACCAATATTCCTTCCTTTCAAACTTTTCTGTTCAATTTTATTTATCTTTTATTTTGTGCCTTTATTTCCCTAATAAAAACATAAATTAAATCAATTTTAAAGAAATAAATTATCAGATGAAAATCCTAACTTTTAGTTTAAACGAAATCTATAACACCAGCAATAAAAATATGCTCAAAGATATTTTTAACCAATTTTTCATTTTTTTTTTAGGTAAAACCAAAACTATTACAGAAGCCATTGAGAATGTCAGTTATATTTTACATGATGATGAAGGATATAAGTTGAAGAAAAACCATAAATATTATGGCCAAATTCAAATGGGGATGGCTCTTTTGAACCTATCCAAAACTGCCTTGTTGTAGTTTTTGCTTCATATGATTCAAGTGTTTGTTGTTGTTGAAGTTGATTTTGATTTTGAATATGCTTTTAAAATGTTAAAAACTATAAAACATAAATATTTCCAAAACATGTTGCATGTACTTTGTGATAATGAAAGCAGGCTACATTAAGATAGCCTTAATCTTGTAAAATAAGTGTCAATTCAGGAGTACCTCAATGTGTGGATCTTGCTCTACTATTAAGTATATTTATCAATTATGTGGTTTACTGTTTTCGTAACTGTTAAGTACTATTGTACATTGATGATTTAAAGATTCTTTGAAAGACAAATGACAAAAGTGACTTTGAGCTAGTGCAGCAAGATCTAAACTATATTTCTGAGTGGTGCGTTTAAAATCTTTAGCTCATGAATTCTTCAAAATCTAATTTATTGCTTATATTTATATTATTTTTATATAAGTTTTATCTATTTTAACAGACTATTATGGCACACTTTAACATTCATGAAAACATTATTTTGTAAAATTTTGTTTGTGCAAGTCCCGTAATATATATATTATTATATGAACTTGTTGATTGTGAAGTCACGTCCAGCTTGTTTTAATTGTAGGGAAAGTAATCAAGAGCTTAACATTGGACAGGCTTTTTTTAGCTGATTTTATTTTTCCAACATCTCGACAGTTTACTTTCTGAGCACTGAGGAGGTCAAGTCAAATTCTCGAAACGTGGGCAAAAATTAAAAACTATCAGCAATAAAAAGCCTGTCTAATATTGAGCTCGTGATTAATTTCACTATGAATAATCTTAATTTGTAAACAAAAAAAAATTGTAAATTGACAAATAAAAAGTAATCACTTGTCTGTATATTTATTTATTCATTCATTCAACTGCTCTCCAATACAAATTATAAAATATATAAATTCAATTCCATGTATCAATGTAAAAAAAAACAGCAGTTTGCACTGGCTGAAATATGGTTAAAAATGAGTAACAAAACAAACGTTTATTATAAATGTAAACACTAAACTACCGTTTTGGAAAGAAACAATTATAATAAATCTTGAATTAGATAATATTGGAGAAGACAAATTTGTTGTGGCACAAATAATAACAAATATATCTTCAATTAGTGGAACAGGAGTCCAATTTAGTTTTCCGCTAAGAATTTTAAAAATTTTTGATCATTGATTTAATCTCTCAATATGTACCCTAGCAGAAGCAATTTTCGCATTTATTATGGCTTCCTCTGCACTAAGTTGTTGTTTTTGTTTAAGACATGGAGGTCTAACTAATTCTATTTGGTTTATTTGACATAAATCATCAATATGAAAGCCTTTATCAACCATCACTGCATCTCTGCAGGGATGTAACAAAGAAATTACAATACTTTCTTCAAAACTAACTTTATCGGAAGCCCTTCCACCATATGGTTTACTAACGAATGTTATTAATGTTTAATGTCCACCAGCTGTTTATTGCCAAGTTTGGTGTCCACAATCACTTGATTTTCCTTCCTTTGGAAATGTATGGAAACTGATTTTGGGGTTTTTCTTAGCCCAGGAATTACAATGAGGTACACAGCAATAATGGTTCATATTTATTTACTTTTGTCAATGCAAATCAATAAAATGAATGGCCCATGCGATGGTTATGTAACCCGTTCACAGAGGGCGTATCGTTTAGCATAAATTACCTATAGGAGTCAATTAGTAAAATTGTAGCACTAATTCAAGATGGCCAAATTAAATGTTTGTAAGGATGAAAAAAATCACCCTCTTAGGTTTTATGTTTCTTCACGTTTTAGAGTCCCTAGATGGCAAAAAATATGTTTTATCAATTCCGTCAGACCATGTATCATTCTGCCTGTATGTCTGTCAGTAAAATATTTAAAAATTAAGCCTGAAAAACTACTTAATTGATTGAATTCAATTCGTATGCCGTAACTAATTGTATACAAAAGTATATATTACCCAAAAATGGACAAAATACAATGGCCTGTGTAAAAAAAATATTCTTTTTACAAAAGTTTTAGCAATATCCTAACATCAGAGAAAATTGTCCTAAAAAATCTACGTCCACCAAACCACAAACCTTTTTTGGAAATTCTTAGATACTTAAAGTACATCTGGTCATCATGATCATTTAATTTTTTTAATAAAAGAGTGATATTAATGACTTTTCTTTTTGTTTCTTGAAAGCAATTGTATTGAAAGACCGGGAAATTCTGACAGCTGCAGAGTAAATTTCATTGAGAAATTTCCTACTTATTAACCATGATTTCAGGATGAAAACGCAGACAGAAGCGAATACCATACGCAGATGCGCCTCTATTAGTCCAAAATATGCATTCCGAACGACCGTTTTGTCAAGTTGCAAGGCTCAAAACCTAAAGAGCATAGCACCCAGATGCAAGTTTGGTTCTTAATTTTTTAGTATGACCCTCAAATTTTAACTAGTCAGAACAGCCCTAAGAATTTATTTTCAATCAGGGATTTCATAATTATGTTATCTAAACTCACATTAAGGTAGTCATTCAAAATTCATATACCAGTTTTCTTTATTTTTAAATTCATTCGTTTGTGTCACACTAATTTTAAATTTTACTGAGATCACTATTTCATACTCGTTTATTAAGAGTCTGGGGATTTTTGCCATAAGAATGTTACATCATCAGCAAAAAGTGTTTCCTTGATATCTAAATATACTAGGTCATTAATATATAGTAAAAATAGTATGGGTCTCAAGACTGAACCCTGCGGAGCCCCATGCATTATATTATAATTTTCTGAATGTCACCAATTTAAAGATACTTTTTTGTACCCTTCCTGACAAATGTGATCCAAAGTTTAAGAAAAATAAAGTAATTAACCTTACAATTTGCACCACTGGTGTCAAAAAAATATTTAAATCTTGATTAAATCCCAGATTAAATATAAAAAAACTCACTCAAGTCTCACCATTTAAATTTTAACTAACTAATGGAGAAAATTATACATAAAATTAAGAGAAAAACACCATTGAGACAAATCTTGAAAATAGTATTAGCGTCACATGCCCCTATTAAAAAGATGTTTTTTATTTGAACTTCACCCAATATAAAGAACCTGTTCAAATACCCTTTTTTTATTGTTTCTTCTTTAACAAAAATAATACAATGAAATTATTATTTATTCATCATAGTAACTAACTAAAACTGAATTTAAGAAATCTATTTAATTCAAAAATATTTTGCCTTAAAAAAGATTGAATCTTTGGGGGAATATGTTAATTATAACCGGACTTTACCGAATATAAGAAACCTCTCCGAATCTGTCTCATATTCCCCTAGTAAAAATGTATTTGCTTAATAGTAACAATGCATTTTCATGGAATATACCTCGTCGGGTCAAATATGTGCCACTCACTGTTTGTCTTTTAAATGCTTCTTCTTAAAAAAATATCAATCTCAAATCTGCACAAATAAAAACATTAGTCCACCATGTTGGTGCGTTGAATGTCTGAATGACGATTACAAATTTATAATTTGAACCCCTAAAAATTCCCTAGATACTAATTTTCAGTCCAATCGGACCATACTTAAAAATACTGCCATATTGGAGCTGCCATCTTGAATTATTGTATACAATAGAGTCATATTGTAATAATGAACGGAAGCCTTCACGGCTTTGGTCAATTAAGAAATCATGGTTCTTGGGATTAGACCATGTCAAATTGGAATTGCTGTCCAACGTTTGCCTTCGATTGTTCGAGGCATCATCATTAATCTTTTCTCCACGAGATCTGAACACTGAATTAGAATAGGCCCCTCTGAAGATGGTTTTTACTAAATATTGTCAAAACGATTAAAAACTGGTTTATGAAATTTAGGTATTTTAGTAACTTTTATATGGCTAGATACTTGATCATTTTATGCTGCTTACTTTAATAAAGATTTAAATCAATTTTGGTAACCGTAGGATGACTTTAGACCCCGGTCATTCAACTTATATGAAAAATTTCCAGTGGGAAGTGCCTCAATCTGAAAGGCTAGAAAGTTGATACTAGGCCATTTTATGCTGCTCGTCTAAGCAAATATATGAGTCAAATTGGGTAACGTTAGGATAACTTTAAACCCCCGGTCATTCACTTTGTATGAAAAATTGCAAGAGAGAAGTGCCTCAATCTATGGGCTTGAAAACTGATACTGTGCCATTTTATGTTGCTTATTTTAGTTAGGATTTGAGTAAATTTTAGTAGTTTTTGGATGACTTTAAACCCCTCGTCATACACTTTTTATGAAAAATTACAAGAGGGAAGTGCCTCAGTCTGAGGAGCTAATAGGTTGATATTAAGCCATTTTATGTTGCTTACTTTAGTTAAGATTTGAGTAACTTTTAGTGGCTTTTGGATGACTTTAAACCCCTCGTCATACACTTTTTATGAAAAATTACAAGAGGGAAGTGCGTCAATCTGAGGGGCTGGAAAGTTCATTCCCAGCCATTTTGTACTGTTTGGTCTAGTAAAGATTTGTGCCAAGTGTCATCAAATTATCGATCATTAACAGAAAAAAATTCAGATGTTTTTGAGATAGGATATAGAAAACACAATACATCTCACAATATATATCCTTGGTGTTCTATCAAAGCCTCAACCAAATCATGACAATAAGTTCAGCTATGCAACATATGAAAAAAGCAAATATACACAGGTTGTTTTATTTATAAATTTTATTTTTTTAACATCAGATACAAATATTTCTTCCGAGTCAATAATATTAAAATGCATGTGCCAAAGATAAAACTATACCTATTAGAAAGGTATGCAAAAAAATTTAGCTCAAAACACTGCAATTTCTTGTCACTCAATTTTTTCTTGCCACTTGGCTTATATGAATTTCAGCTTACTCTTCAGTATCTCTACCACAACTATCAGACCTCTAATACATATTAGAGTGAAACTTTTGTATATTTATACATATGGTCAGGAGCAGGACACTTCTAAAAACAAATTTGGGTAGCAAAAATAAGTAATAAAACAAGCAGTCAACAAAAAAAATCTTATAAACTCTCCATGTAATCACTTGGCTTTTGCAAAACATCAGGGGCCATCTTATACTTGCACATGTTAATACTCCTCTGTAAATAATCATAGCTTAGCCCTGCATCATTATAGTCTTTACTAGTCTCAGCAGTTTTTGAAACTTCAAACCTCGTCCACTTATAATTTATACATTTTCTAGTTCCCGGGTAGCTTTGAATTAAATGTAATACAGTTGGGTGTGTGAGGCCAAAGAACTCATTACCCCTAGGTCTTGTGCTAACAACATTTAAAGATAGAGCATCATTTATTTGTTGTAGAAGTAAGGAATGACATACATCAGGTGTATCCCCTAAAATTTCACCACTTCCATCATCACAAGCAATTGCGAAAGTGGGGCTACCATTTTCATCTGAAATCTTGCAGGTATAAACACATTTCACTGTTGGGTCCTTTAAACTTCCATATATTCTGGTCGACACATAACCAATGGGAAAAATAGCTTCTTCTGAATGAAATTCAGATCGATCAGCTACCACATCACCCAAAGAATGGATGGTGAGACGTCCCAAATCAATTGGAAATATTGGCCTACCTGAATTGTCAACAGGAACAGGCTGGACAAATTTTTTCTTGTTGCTTTTAACACTAGGCCTTCTAGGTTTGGAAGTCGATGATCTCCTCTCAGATGTTGAAGATTCCGAAGGCTTTTTCTTTGTCTTCTTAATGTCACTCATGGCAGTTGGTGTCAGCGCACCCCCTCTGGCTGCATTTTGTACTTCTTGAGCCACTTGGGGCTCGTATTCGCACAATTTTCGAAGTAAAAACTTCCTCTCCTCTTTTCGCATTATAATTTTCGCTTGAACTTCCTCGAGTTCATCTACTAAGGCTGCATTTTCGTGAACATATTCAACAATCATTCGTTTTAAGACAGCTAATTTTTGCCTGTAACTGACAGAGCTTCCCCGTCGCTTACGTTTATAGATGTTTTGGTATGCATAGCTCATGTTTAACTTTTTGTATCACTTATGTTTAAATGTTGATACTGTGGATATTTTAATCACTTTGCCCAGAGAGAACACCTGAAGATTAGGCCAAAGCTAACAAACTAAAATATATATATGACTGTATGGGGTTAACCACAACGTATCAGCCAACACACGGAAATAAAACATAAATAAATACAAAAATAAAACTGAACTTACTGAACTTGTGTTCACAACACAGTCACAAAATGACATTTGACATTACAATGATTACATTACAGGAACTACAACACGAAATACTAACCCTCAATACACATAAGTAAGTTAATAAACGTAAAATCAAAATATCCTTACCACCAATATCCCCTGTATTTCCAGTAGAGACACGGACACTACACATAAATCACAAATTAGATAAAATTTTTAAAGTGTTCCTAAAAAAGTAAACAAAATAATATTGTTCGTAAAGTCTCGGTATATTTCGGCCCTTTTTTGACAATTGACAAGAACAATCGTCATTGTCAAATATTTCAAGTTGAACCCCCTCACATACCGATGTTGCCATTTCAAATACACATATATGTATATAAATATATATATATATATATATATATATATATATATATATATATATATATATATATATATATTTATCTAGTATCCACTAACAATGTCATCAAGCTACAGTTTATGGCTCCACGAGTAGAGCTTTTCAACATCAAGTTGAATCAAATCGATTCATCCAAAACAGAGATATCTCACTTCTCCCACCACTTTATTTTTGAAAATACACAAAAATGGTCTGAAGCAAAAAAGTGCGTAATTGGTTAAAGAATATATATATATATATATATATATATATATATATATATATATATATATATATATAGTAATTAGGTACTTCTTTTCTTGGGATGCGTGTTCATAAAATTAAAACGATTTTTTAATTATTTGTCATATTTAATTTGACGTTTCGACAGGTAGTTCCATGTCTTTTTCAAAAATGTTTTTATTTTATTTTTCCATGAGACGTAAATCAGAAGGTCAATTTTATTTTGCTTAATTGGTGATATTGACCTTTTGATTTACGTCTCATGGAAAAATAAAATAAAAACATTTTTGAAAAAGACATGGAACTACCCGTCGAAACGTCAAATTAAATTAAATATGACAAATAATTAAAAAATCGCTTTAATTTTATGAACACGCATCCCAAGAAAAGAAGTACCTAATTACAATATATATTTGAAGGTTCAAGAAAAATATTTGCGAATATATATATATATATATATATATATATATATATATATATATATATATATATATATATATATATATATATATATATATATATATATATATATATATATATATATAAATATAAAGCGTCCTAGACGTTATATGTACGGTGTTGAGGTGTGCACACATAGAACCTAACGAAGACGAACCTGATGGCAATACGCTTTTTAAAACACATTTTTTTTTTGTGCCAACAGTTAAAAAAAACACCAAAAAAGCGGAGGAACTAGTGCCCCTAGATTTTGTTACAAGGCCCTAGGTTAATTTTTGGTGTATAAACTCGGTTCGTTACCTTTTCTTTGGGTTGTGAAGCCTCCTGTCATAGTGACAGCATGCTTGAGTTTCATTTCAAATTTTTACAACACGTGTGGTTTCTTCATTTATTTATTGTAATTATTATTAAAAATTCATTAAGAACTGATCTAGAGCAGTTCTTATTGAAATATGCAATGAAAACAAGAAAAAAAAAATGACAAATATGACTACATATGTTCAATAGTGAATTGAAATATCAAGAGATATCTATTTGCATTTCCCATTACATATAAAAAATAGACATAAGGTAATATAACTAACAAAAAGAAAACGGTTTACAAATCTAGACCATTTTTACTTAAACCGGCGCCGGCGGTTCCGCAACCAAAAGCCGGTTTAGGACTAAAGTTAACAAGCAAGTTAACATCAGTGAAGTTAAAAGGGCATAATCTAAATTACTCTAAACCCAACTCATTAGTGCCATAAACCGTCATTAAAGCCATAAATAATAAAACTTCTGTTTCAGAAGGAAGCGAACTCTGGCAACGTCGGTATGTGGCGGGATGTATACCGTTAAGTTTGTCAAATTACTAGTAGTCCAACCAGTCTAATAAAAAAAGTCCAAATGTTAAACGGTTGATTAAACTATTTTGATCACGGAAGTTCTTTTATTTTAAATTAGTGTGGGTCACAAACTCAAAATGGAGTTAATTATTGCTACTGCTACTAAAAATATGAGTGGAGGGTTCATTGAATTCGGAATGGCGTCCAAAAAAATGTGCAAAAGTTTCAAACCCGCACACAAGCAGTTTCAAAATTTATTAACAGATTATAATAAAAAAAAAGCAGCTTAGTTTTTTGCGGTTAACTCGGAAACTATTACATTTAAGGATTTAAAGAAAATATTCATAAAGAGAAAACTGAAACTCAGCTCTATTACAGTAGCGTGCCGTGGGTAAAAAGGCAAGGGGGCGCGCTATTTTGAGGGCGCCCAACGATTATATTACAAAATAACCAGAACATTTTTCAGATTTGAAAGCAAATCATGCAGGAATAAAACCTCCTAGTTTAGATTTTTGCAAATAACATTCATACAAATGTAATTTTATCTCCCATTCTTTTTTATATGCATGTGCAGATTTTTTTGCATCTAATTTTGGTTTGTTCTGGCTCATTTTGCTACGTTCTTCGTCTATCCTTTATTACAAATACAAATGTTTTAATATTTAAAAAAATTATATTGATTCGTAGTCCTGCAAGGATGGAATAATATGATGTGTTTTCATTCCGGGTGTACACTGTGTCCCAGATTGCTTCTAATCACAGGGTTTCTCGGTAACCAGCAGAGATAGAACTTTGTGTGATACATCATTTTAAAAGAGAAAAAAAATGCGAATTTTTTGGAATAAAAAAATACAGGGTGTCCCATTTAAAAAATACTAAGTTTGGGCTATATCTCAAAAACGGATTGTCTAAAAATTTATGCGACTACAACACTGGATTCTACGTAAAAATATCTATCCATAGCAGTTTTTACCTTTTCTCTATCTGATAGGGTGTCCGAAATATAATACCACCCCCAAAAGCGCAAAATCTCTATTTCACCCTGTATCTCGGGAACGAAACGATGTGGCACAATTCTGTTTGCGGCATTCAAAGTTTCTCGAAAAAGTGACATAGAGAGAGAAACCCTGTGATTACAAGCAATCTGGGACACAGTGTACATCCGTTGGTAACTCTCGTTCTGAAAAGAACAATAATTTTGCTGACGTTTCGCCAAAACCGCTTTTGGCATTTCCGAAGCTTTCTGTTCCGTGTCCGATTGAAGACTAAAAGTGTAAGTGAAAGTGACAGCGGAGCTTCCTTTTATATTCCCCCACCCTCGACCGAAGGTTATATCTAATATTCCACTTAATTTTCTGTGGTTTTTGGTTTATATATGATTGATTTCCATACTGCTGGTAACTTTAATGATTCGTCCCTTTTATTTAAATATCAAGATCACCTTGTTTTTCTATTTATATCTCGGATTATTCTGGTTC
The DNA here is from genome assembly GCA_030620095.1 of Kuschelorhynchus macadamiae. Lineage (NCBI taxonomy): Eukaryota > Metazoa > Arthropoda > Insecta > Coleoptera > Curculionidae > Kuschelorhynchus > Kuschelorhynchus macadamiae. The sequence goes on from JAUTXW010005226.1 coordinate 86,239, forward strand.
TATAGTGCTCTATATTGGCAATCTCCTTACACCCTTCGAAGGTCATTTTGTGGCCTGTTTCCTGATGATGTAAAAAACAGGCAGAGGTTTTTTGTTTATTTCTGATGCTGAGTTTACATTATTCTACTCTTGCTGATATTTGTCTGTTTGTTTGCCCAACATACAACTTTTCACAGTCCTGGCACGGGATGCTATATATTCCGTGATTTTCCAACATTACTTTATCTTTTGGATTTCAAAGTAGTTTACCTATGATTGTTTGTGGCTTATAGTTTCTTTTTTTAATCTTCTAAACAATAAAAATGTATTATTTTTACGAGTAAAATACAATAGATCAGGAGTATTAGCATAGTTTCTGTTAAAATGGTGAAACAACCGGCAATAGTGCAACTCCAAAATAAAGGGTGAAGGAGACCCAAGGCAAACTTTTGATGTTTTGCTAACTCTCACCTCTTTATAATTCCTACTTTTTGCTACTGGAATAGCATTCCGTTGTTTGTGTATCTTGGTACTGGCCCTCTTTTCGATATCACTTTTTTTCTCTACAAAGTTGTCAATGTTGAATTTGAAACCGGCACGAGAGGTTAAATGATTAGTCATTTCCTCAGAATTGTTATTAAAAAATTCTTGTTTTAATATAGACCCGGACTCAGTGGCGCAACTAGGGGGGGCTAGGGGGAGCTTAGCCCCCCGACCCCAAAATTAGCCCCCCCGCCATTTTGTTTGTAAAAGTGGGTCAAAAGGTATTCTTCCGTAGCATATTTTATTTTTCTCTTGCATCTTTTTTAGTTAAGAAATAAACATAGGTTTATTTTCTAATTTAGCATCTTGTATACTTTTGATCAATTTAATTGGACACTGTCTGGGCTTACGATAATAGTAAAAAGTGTAAGCGATATTAGTCAAACTGAAAACAGAAAAAGGTGGGGAAAATGTTCTAACTGCATTTGAAAAGTATTGCCATTTGATAAATATTTGCTTACAAGGTGGCCAATTTCAAGGAATATTTGCTTAAAAATAACCCAAAGCTTCTTATGATCCGCCATGATTGAAATTAAAATTAAACTAATTTCCTAGCAGCCATTACTTGACCACTTTAAACAAACATATTCTTTCTACCTATAAAAATGTATTTTTATGCATGTTTTTTTACGTTAGGGACTTTTTAATGAATTTTCTTAGTAAATTACATCTTGAAAAAAAAAATGTAGAAAACGAAATTTTTAGTTTCAAGAATGTACATACAAACAAAAAAGAATTACAATCAACAAATCAAAAATCAGAATTCAGCTAAAAAGTTAGATTTTAAAATCAAAACGTAGCTAATAAACCCAACCATAATAAAATCAAAAGAGTGGGTCGTCTAATTGGCCATTTTTACCCCATTATGGCCAAATTATTATTCCCTACTTTAGCCATATTTCTGTTTTCATACTGTAATAGAACTGTTATTTTGGCTAGCAATTTTAACTTATTAGCCAAAGATATTAGCAAATATCACCGCATTTTAGCCCATATATGATTATATGTGTTACTTGTGCTGGTATACAGGGTAGACCAAAAAGGAGGAGGCACTTTGGCAGGTTTCCTGTTAACAGGTCCAGTAAAGCAGGAGAAGTGTTCATCGTTCTATGTAACTTTAAGTGTCATAATTTATTAAAAAAATATATATTTTTTGACAGCTATCATAGATATTAATCAAATCGTATATATCCGAAACATAAAAACTTAGACAATATCGGAAGTTTATAATTAAATCATAGCTGTACGAAAAAATGGTTAAAATTGGTTTTATCCTATAGTCAATATTATCTTATAAGTTTCAGAGCTTGAGCCCCCCCAAAAAATGTCTAATTGCGCCACTGCCCGGACTTTTATAGGCGCGCTACTCTTTACAGAAAACCTAACCAATTCTAACCTAATCCTCATTTTTATTAATTATTATTTTTGTTTTTAGCTCGCATTGTCACCAACTTGAAAATATCCAACAGTAAATATGTTTTTTAAAGTTAATGTTTTTAATATACAGTGTATAAAACAAAAAAAGTAATATAATATACTCGTTTCATATGACATTTAATCTCACTCGCCCTAAGCTAGCGCTCCTGCAATAAAATCATGTCTTATGAAATTAGTGGTTAAATATACTATTTTACATAATTCACATTGCTTTTGTTTGGGTTACCGAACTAGAGTCGGTCCTGTGATAGATTAAATTTCTAAACGCTGCCTACTACCCAGGCAACCGTTTACACCGGTGTAAATTTAGGGAAGTAAACCTGATTAAGGATCAAGCAAATTAATTTTTATAAATATTTTATAGGACATTTATTTAAACCCCTGCGCCGTAAAATAGTTCGGACATATATTATGCCTTTTGAATTACTAACGCCTAATTAATTTTGGTAATAAATCGATAGCTCTAAATATTTTTTGAAAATTCTGAAGCTTTGGTAAAAGGCGCGAAATTTTAAATATCTGTCATTAAGAATTTTGGCTTCAAACAAATCTCTCATATCATGTGTTTGTGGCAGAAAATGGTGTGGTCTTGATTTCAGTGTTTGGTTCGTCAATTTTCTTAGATTTTTTGTGTAAAGGTATGAAGATTTTCCTTATTTTAGCCTTTAACGTGTATATTTTCATTTCAATTTTCACGATGCGGAGTTGTGTGTTTATTGTTAAATCGATTCGTGGAAAAACTGAGGAAAAAAGTTACTGAATTTTCACGTTGTGTACTTATTTTAATGGCCGAATTTTTGACCTACATTATTTAAACCAAAATATGCTCGCATCTCTTTTGTTTGTAATCAACAATTAACAAAAGAAATTGTCAGATTGCTTTGCGTACAATCATGACAACGGAACACGGGGGGTTGAATTTCGACCTAATGGGGCAAAGTCGTACTCAAAAAAATATGGTTATGTATATCGCGTGGCACATTTTGTTGCTAATATCCACTTTATTTGTTCATAATGATTTATCAGACGCGTCCATGGGGATATTTGCATTGTTTTTATGTCCTGTGACGTGTTTACAAACATTGCCTTGGTCGGAAAATTTCCACCTATTTCATCACCATATTCATTTGGTAGCAGAGGTGCGGAATAAAGGAAGAGAATCTGAAAATAGCATATGAAAATAGATTCTGGAAATTGTAACGAGGTGAAAACGCGACAAAGAAATTATTTTAAGGCGCTGAGATAATAAAGTTGGGTTAGAGATTAGGGCTGTTAAAATTTAGCAAATTTTCATGTGTTTGATTACATAACTGCTTTCAATAAGATGTATAGTATGTTTATATTTATCAGTGATAAGTGAAGAACTAAGAATTAGGTATAAGTAGGTATTTTAAGAAAAACAGATGAAACTGTACACTGTAGTTTTGACCATTATCTGTTGAGTTGTTTATAGTGTTAAATGGGATCAGTTCAATCGCTTAGTAGTCTCTGTATTTGTAATCATTGCTGTAGTAAAGCATAAATGAGATAAATTAGTTCTTTCAGTATTTAATTTTAAAGAGGTTAGGTGGTTATTTTCAATTTTAAAATTACATCAACAGTTTTTGACATATCATATAATCAAGATTATCAAAACTTTTGATATTTTGATCATATTGGTACTTAATATCACCATTACAGGTCAAATAGTAAACACTTTCAGACATTCGAGTGAAGAAATGGAGATATGAATTCTAAAAAAGGCAATATAAACACATTAGAATCTGACAGTTTAGAAGCAAAATGGCATTAATTTGTTTGCTTCTCAGAGTAATGTGTCAAAGTCACCTGACCTAAAATGGTTATTTATGCAATCCAATTCATTGTGGAAGTTGGAAGGCATGGATGTCACAAAACTATTTAAATACTACCAAATGCCGATGTCAAGTTGACTGGGTCAGCACTGATTTCAGTAAAATATTTGATAATAATATAAGTCTAATATGGCAAGGTGAAGCAGTTTGTGTCTTACCTTATTAAACTGTTCTTTGGGGTGCCTTAAGTGTGATTAATAATTAAGTTTTTTGTTAACTGTCTTTTATCCTATGTTTCTTCTATTTATGTTTGTATTTTATGTTTCATAAATACTTTATACTAGTTTATACTGCCTAATTTTGTATTAAGTAATTCCAAATATTCATATTTTGTGGAAAAAATGGCAAGACCATAAATAATTGTTTTATTATTTTTTTTTTATATTTTCATTCATTTTGAAATTTTAAGTAAACTTTTTGTATACTTTATTTAGTAAACATTTTTTCAATAGAGTGTTTGTATTGTTTTAGCCTTAACTTATTTATTTTCCTATTTTTGATGTAAGTATCCCATAGCTTTCTTTTTTTTGTCAATTGCTTTAAATATATTTTCATTCAGCCAGGGCTTTTTGTGGTTGGTTCTTTGAGGCTTAAGCAGGATGTGTTGCGTGATGGTTTTAGTAAGTATGATTTCAAGTCACTATACTTAAAGTTGAGATCCTTTTGGCACAGTTTTTTAGATATTAATTTTTTTGTCACTTACCAATAGCAGGTCAAGCAAGGATTATTGGTTTCCCCAAACCTTGTGTGATTGGATATGAGCTGCTTGCAGTTGCACTCTCTATATCCATCCGAAAGTCCTGTATTTGCAATATTTGAAGTGAGAATCAAATTAGTCCAGCATACTTCTGGGTGCTTGAAGTCGCCCATAACTATGGCTTCGAAATTGATGTCAAAAAACTTTTTGAGGGTACCTATCAGCTCTAAATTCTCTTTCTTTGTTATTGTTTGGTGGATGGTAAACACACACTAAGTTTAGCTTCTTATCAGCAATTTTGACATTTATCCAAACAGTACAAGTGGTGGGTGAGACTAGATGTCACTAACACTACTGTAGACTTTATATGTATTGATTTCTGTTCTTACATAAATACCATCTCCGCCTCCTCTTCTATTCCCTCTATCGTGCTTGAAAATTTTGTAGCCCGGTAGGCTGATCAGTGAATCAGGTATGTGACTGTGGAGCCAGGTTTCTGATAAGAATATGAAGGTGGGCTTCTTATTTATTTATTTTTTTATTTATTTATTTATTCAAGTAGGAAAGCCCTAATACAAGTTATATAAAATCCATTAAATTAAAAGAAAGTCAGTGGACAATAACAAATAAAATAGTAACATACAAATAAACCTATAAAATACAGAAATCACAACATAATGTATCACATTTTCTTATACTCATTAAGTCAAACCAAGACCGGAAACAGTAAAGTGCAGATACTTTGTTAACATTCTCTTAAATTATATTACAACAATTATATTCATTCAAGCACTTGTAAAAGACTGATGCCATGCTAGCCCTATAATGCACACATTCAATATGAAAATGATTTGTCTGTCTAGTAGAGTAGTTACAAATTTTGCTTCTCAATGCTAAAAATTCATTAAAGTAGCCTCATTCCGTTACTTAATTTATAAATAAATGTCATAGCAAGCAGTTTCAATCTTAACGCCAATGGAAGCCAGTTTCAAGTTTTTAACATCGAGTTAATGGATGTGTATCTATCACACCTCAAATTATCCTCATTCCTCTATTATGCAGAATTTGCAATGAAGACAGATACCCATTACACATCAAATACACAATAGTGGTGCAGTAATCGAGACATGGCTGGATGTTAGTTTGAAAGATTGTCAGATGGGCAAAAAAGGTCAAATTTTTAGCAATTCTAGGGAAAAAGAACAACTTTTCTCTTATTTTCTTCTGCAAGTACTCACAGTGTTTATGGAAATTGAATGTGTCATTAATCATGACTCCAAGATACTTATTTCATTTGTCCAAGCTATAGTTTCTTCATCTTCAATCTTCAACTTGTATGTAGCCAGGTTAATATTTGATAGTCTATGCTTAGTATGCTTAGTACTAAGCAGCATTGCTTTAGTTTTAGGTGCATTTAGTTTTAATTTGTTAATTTTAAGAAATGTATCAATTTTTAAGAATATATTATTTGTTTTATTTAAAACCTCATCCAGACTTCTTTCGCTACAAGATAAAAGTGTATCGTCAACAAACAAATTCAAGAACTCAAGACCATCAATATAACCAATATCATTTATATATAAAATCAAGGAAAATAGCGAAAACAAAATTACCTTCGTCCATTTGTCTTTTCCATTTCGAATTTGTTAGAGGCATAGCTGTTTCTCAAGAGTGTCCCTTACGAAACCAATCTGGTTTCCAAAGAATAAATTATTATTAGTAAAGTAGTTCAAAAGTTGGTCATAAATTGCAATTTCAATAACCTTTTCAATGCACGGAAGAGTATTAACAGGTCTAAAGTTTGAAATGTCATTTGTGTTTGTAACCTTGTGAACCGGAATAATTTGAATCCATTTCAGTTGTGAAGGAAACTGTCTAGTCGTGATAGAATTATTAATCAAATGTAGAAGAACGTGAAACATGCTATAAAAAGTTTCTTTCAAAAACTTGGAATTCAGAGTAACAAGGGGATAATTTTTAATTTTTAAATTTTAAATATTATATTTTTTAGTTCGGTAAACGTAACTGGTGCAAAATTATTAATTTCACACTCAATTTGAGGTAGTGATTCAGAAGACCACTCAGATAAAGGCTGTATATTATTAACAATAGACTCAATGCTACTTATGAAAAACCCATTGAACTTATTTGCAGCGTCAAGCTGATCTTATGCTCCAGACCCAGACCCATACCCAAACCTAATATTTTGCCATGAGAAGCCACCATCAGGCCTTACTATCTTCTTAATATACCTCCTCACCATCTTAGGGTTATTTCTATTGTCATTAATTTTGGTTTCATAATATTGACATTTTTTATTTTTTAGCAGTTTAACAACAAATTTTCCCTTAAATATATCCCAATAAAACTCTTTATCAATAAAAGCCTCAATATACTGTTCATAAGGTAAATCACGCTCTTTGGCCTTTAATCCCACCTCCCCATCATATCAAGGTAAAGATTTGCTATAACATGGTATTTCAACTATTGGATAGTTATTATCTAAGATTAATTTACACTTGCTATCTATGTTATGTAATATCACATCAACATTGCAGTTATTTAAGTCAAAAATACTATCGATAAGTTTTAAATTTAAGTTATGGTATGCATGATTATCCAGTTTTCGGAATAAGGTTGTTTTATTACTATTTATAGGAAAATTGTTATTAATGTAATTATCATTTATCCCAATATCCACCCCAATAAGCTGTATGGTCAGATATTCTGATAACATTAATCACCCTGCACCCGACCATATTGATTCGTTAATACTTAGTCAATAAGAGTTGCGCTATAAGAGACACATCTAGTATTTTCTTGCACAATCTGTTCAATACCATATACCTCTATAATATTCTTGATTCTTTTAGAGTAATAGCTCTCATTGTCATTGAAATTCAAATTAAAATCCCCGATAAGTAGACATTTTTTACCACCACAAAAATATTTCTCACACCATCCCTCAAATGCCACCAAAAAAGAAGCATGACTCCCATTGGGTGAATGATATAGCATGCCTAATACCCACTGAGATCCAGACAATTCAACATCCACAAACTGGCACCAATAATTTCCCATTTCGACATATTCATCACCAGTATTAAATCTCAATCAGTCCTGTATATACATCATGACACCTCCAGTATATCTCGAGTCAGAATCACATCTTATTACATTGTATCCCAGAATATTTACTTCGACTTCTTCAATGTCAGAGGTGCAATGTGTTTCACTCAAAATCACTATCTTATGATGTTGAAGCTTATGATTAAATAACTCGGCTACAATCTCGTCATGAGTGAGGAAGCTTTGGGCATTTATGTAAAGAATACATTCTGATGAAGGTCATATATATATATGTCGCTGAAATCGGGGGCGCCATCTGAAATTTTGCCGCCAATTACCACTTACACCATTTCTAGATTGGTTTTGAGACTGATTGAAAGTATATGGTCTTACAGTCACGCCAACAGGCCACAATTCCGTGCTCAACAGCTTCTCTGAATCATCAGGACTGCCAGATACCTTGAATGACGCCACGTGATTGTTCCTTGTTTCCAATTTTTCACAGGACAATATCTTAATTTGATTTAGCTCAATGTGATTCTTATCTGGTTGGGCAGATTTTTTTGATTGATTTGAATGCAAATTTCCAACAAAAAACATCTTCTCTCCTCGGCAGCGACCAGGTTGGAAAGCTTGAGTTAGTTCCTTTAATGGAGCTCTTTTTATTGTTATACTGTAGATTATTTACCCTGTTTTTAGGGGGGAGTTGACAGGTATCCTTTTTATGTGCGTTGTTCATATCACTACCACCCAATACAATAATCCCTGCCATTTTAGTTCTTGTAGGTGATTCTAGTATTACAGCCCCGGCGTTTTTTCAGCTAATTTCTACATTGTCCCTAGAGGCAGATACCCTTGGCTGGCTTGCAGAAGCCTTACCTCTGTCTTCGTTCACCTCATGCGGTCTATGTAGGTCCTGCTTATTTTTGGATATGTTCTGTTCCAAAGGTATATAATTTTGTTTTTGTCCTCAAGAAGTTCATTCTTATCAGTAATTGAATCTTTCAGAAGTTCATTTGCACGTAGTAGCAGATCCACTTTGCTTTTGTTTTTTAGAAAGTTTGTAACTTCATTTTTGCAAGTAGAGCAGCAAATCATCCTCACTCTGTATCGGATCTTCACATTGCATACAAGATGCCATTGATGATACCAATCACAGAAATAAACAGTATGCAAGATCAATAAAACAGATATGAAATTATGCGCTACACTACACAGCACTCAACTTTGGTCAAATTTGAACGATTTTTTGAAGTTTATATTTTCAGCTCCAAGGTAAATACTTTTATGAAATATATATTCCAAATAAAATGGCTCACAAAGTATCCAAATCCGTCTTAACTCTATGAAAAACTTTTTGAATTTTCACGATGATCGCAGATTTTTTGAGCATGGTAAAATCAACAAATATAAACAAACAATATCAAAACCTTAAGAGTGATAACTGATTGAAACTCATGTAATTTGTTGCTTAGTGAATTAGCATTGGTGTCCTATAATATGAATTTAGTCAGTTCAGGAGTTTTATTACCAGTTCATCTCTATATCATACTTAATTCTTGCACAACATTTGAAATCAATTTAGTAAATAGTTTCCCAAGCTGATTTTTTAAATATTTTACTAAGATTCCCTTCAGGTAAGTTGGATAAGTAGTTTTATAATAATAATATTTCACTAGGCCAGCAGTTTGTTGCGCCATATTGGATTTTTACCAAAATATTACCATTTCACCCCCATATGACTCTTAATTTTTTTACCAAAATTTGCTGTTTTTTGGCATCTAGAGACCCTAAAACGCCAATTCGTGTAAAAACCTAGGAGAATGATTTTTTTCACTATTTCACTTCGCTTTTCTGAGATCTGTCTAACAGTTATAGGTAACATTTTCTTTAAAAGGTTATATCTATAATATTTATTATTTGTACATTAATAGTATCCTTTTATATTTACATAATATGACTTGTCATATTTAAAACTGGCACTGCAAAAATAAATTTCATTTAAGTTTATGTTTCTTTTAATGGTTTAAAATTAATGCTTGGTAATTACCATGAGTTAGTTCATCACATCCTTAATAGTTATTATCGATTGTACTTTTTTTTCGGAAAATTCGCCAAGAAAGCAATAAGTGAGAAAATTAAAAAAATACCAAGTACCAAAATATATTTAGGTTATTATTATTAACTTAATCAGGAATGCGAAAGAAACTATTAAAACAAAACAATGTTCTTTAAATAAAATAAGACAAGGAAATTGATAATATCACCAAGATGTTTTATTTTAGAGTTTTTCCTAGACTGACTGAAAAATCGGTTGATGATGTTTGTCATAATCCACTTCTAATGAGCTTAGTTTGATTTGGTAACAAAAAAGAAATCAACCAGAGTATTACATTATTTGTTTTAATAATCCATTTTTTTATTATGGTGCAAAAGTACTAAATTGCAATTTTGGGCATTAATGTGTTTCTCTTGTTATAGACATTTCATTTTTTGCACTTTATTAGAGTGGTTTTCTTTGTAATTTATGAGACATATTCTTCATAGGGTGATAAACCTTAACTTTTAATGATACCAAACTCGGTAAATTTACCTCTACCCACAACTTCTCTCATATAGAATTCCACTACTTAAACAGTCTACACATACATATTACATATATATTAGTAGTGATGCCGCCGCAACCTGATGTAGATCCGGTATCCAGCGGATCCGGCCTATTTTTCAAATATCCGGATTTGGGCCGGATCTTATTGTGAAGGAAATCCGGTTTTGCCGGCCGGAACCGAGTTTCAAAAATAGTAATTGTTAAAAGTCAACACTAAGAAAGTACTTTTGCTTATTTTATCAAAACAGTAAACTGAAACCAACTCTATAACAAAAGTCAAAACATAACACTATAAAATAATAATAATATACCCTTCGTACGTAATCATTTAACATTATACATATACATTTTATTAGTATTTGTGATTTGTAATCGGCAGGTCATGGTGAGGAAAAATTAGCTTTTTCCTGTTAGTCACAGAAATTCTATTTCTCATTTTCTCATATATATCGCCTGCTTGTGAAATAAGTCTTTCACTGTAAATACTTGATGCGGGCGCAAATACATATTTTTTTGATTCTTTTGACTAAAATGGAAAATTTTCTGCGATTTTTTCTCACTAATCTAAGGCATTTTGTGCTCTTAGAAAATTTTGATAGCGTTCCACGTCTTTATCAAATTTTGTCGACTTTGACAATTTGGTTGAATCTAAAGTGGTACAGCCAAAAGTATCTAAGCAATCCCATATAGACTTACATTGTCGCTTTTTCGGCGAAGGCCCGTCGTGTGCTAAAAAAATCAATAGTGGTACATCGTCCTCGCCGGTTGGTTCTACGTCGCCGTCTTCCAGAATAATTTTGTGTACTGTTAATGTCAGTATTGTATTGAGGTTATGATAAAAATCGATAATTAAAAACCATGGAAGACTAAACGGGGCCGCATAAAAAAATGACCATCGAGGAACAAACAAGCACGAAAAAACCATCAATATTTTTAATGCGTTTAAGATTCGGTTCCGGTCCGGTATCCGGGCAAAATATTGACATTGGTTCCGGTCCAGGATTCGGCCAAAATGTTGCAGTAGGTTCCGGTATCCGGTATTTTCAAGAAGTGGATCCGGCGGCATCACTATACCCAACTAGCACTAAAGTAGCTACAACTGTTTCCACTACTACTATTTAAGAGTTTTTACGTATTTTTGACTAATAATCCTACTATATACCAACGCTTTGGGTTACACGTCGTTATTCTTCTGTTGCAACTTAGAAGTAAGAATTACAGTCATTATTTACTACAAGTAAACTATTACATCTTATACTTTAGGTTCCGGAGATAGGGGGCGCTGGTACGAGATTCGGTCGCCTACGTGGGTTTCTTATGAGGTTTGTTGTTTGGGTGTATTTTTTATTAGTAATTGTGATTGTTGAGGTGAATATTGATTCAAACAATAAGTTCTGAACCATTGGCCATATGGAGAAATGTGTTTGTAATTATAAAGTGTTTGTGATGAATTTCTAAATGTCTATGACCATAAATGTCTAAAGTTTATTCCAAGAAAAGTTATTAAATATTGCACATTATTATATTTTGGTATTATTTTCCTGTAAAAGGCAATATTGTTTCATGTCTTAGTGTATTATACTTCATTTAGCACCTAAATTTAAGATAGAAGCTCTCAAAGATTAGCGTAAAAGAAACTTTATTTTGTAGGCTTTCTTAAGTACATATTACATTTCTAAATTCACTTAGCAGACAACTCTCATCGCTTGTACATATATTGTTATTTGTTAAAAATCTAAATGAAAAAGTAAGTTTCCACTAGATAGTTCGAATAGATTATTAAAGTAAAACATTAACATAACCCTACATTTAAAACAGACGCTGAGAGAGGTAATGTATAGGCGAGAAATTTAAATTTCGATTTTTTTTCTGGGGCATATTACTCCTTGTAGACTGAAATTAATAATACTTTCATTAATTAACCTTTTAGCTGATCCAGTTTTCTTATATTCATGTGCTAAAGTAGATTAATTTAGTAACATTTTAGAAAAACTAACGTTAACATGTGTGCGCCCATTTAAACCTTTAGAAAAAAAAGTAGCTTTCGTTATTCGCCCACATTCTATAGAAAATTAAAAATATCACGACCTAGTTATGTCATACCTAAACAAAACAACTTAAAGCGGTATTTTAGGGAAACGAAAAATAAAAACCAAACAAAGGGTTATGGTTATGACAGAATTATAGAAGTGACTCAAGTACCACAACTCTCCGCACGCTACGACAAAACGCATTAAATTTTAAAGAACAGCTTGGTAATAATACATAGTATGGAATTAATGGGATCTTTGTAGATAACTAGTAGACTTCAAAGTAATTGGGTATAAGTTGCGTATTTAAAGAATTCAAAACTATAAAAGCGTATGGGGGCAGTCGTAGATACTTGATGTTAAGTAATTTTCTCAGTAAAGAAGTGCAGCTAAGTTACAAGTAAAAGTCCAATAGAACGCCATTGCTTATTTTCGTCTCCCCTATAAATATTTAGCTAGGACGTTTATTTTTGTGAGTATAAAGGTTAAAAATGCATACAAATTAAACATCACGTTAAAGAAAGAATATATATCTTTATAATAAGATATATAATGATAATTACTATTTAAACCAAAGTCCAAAATTACATTTTTGAGACTTAATTGGTCAATATATTTGACCAAAATCTATTGAAAATTAAGGAGTTTTAAAGGCGCGTACATAATTTTTTTACAACTATCATGAGCATATTCACCAGAGAAATTACTTGCGTTTTAATTTTAGGTCCTTATTATAGCTAGCAAACTAAGTGAAACGCATGTATCCTACCTCAAATACCAATTAACGTATTCTATACGCTCTACACCATATTCCCAATTTGAGTGTTTGTAGTTGCCATAACTGTTTTGTTTGTATTAAAACGAACCATACATATTTTTAAGACGGATTACATAAAGACAGACATAAGGATGTGACGAATAGGGTGAATTATTACTATTCGGCTACTTAAATGGAACAACACAATTCCGTACTGTCTATCTACGTAATAGTCAAAGTCACAGTTACATGTTATTCACGAAATAGTTAACCTAAAATTGTTCCCCATTTTGGTAATGACAACGTAGTCTCAGTTTAAACAGAACGTGGCGACACCAAGTTCCGGTGACTTCAAAGAAAATACTTGTGATAACAATGACCTATTCATGACTAAATGTGCTACTTGGGTATATTAGGTAATAATTTTTCTTTATTTTTGTTATTTATTTTTCATAACATTATTTACTTAGTCTACAAAAAATAAACTGTCCGTTATTATTTTCTATAAAATATAAATTATAAAAAGTGTGGAGGGTCTGGTTCGGTTCGTCCATTCATATAAATGGACGTTTTCTTGAAAATAAAGTAATTTATTCAGATTCCTTTTTTGTTTCTTACAGAGAGAGCTTTCTTAGAGCTTGATAATTTTGAACCTTTCACCAATCGAATGGCTCGTTTTTTAAGTATCAGCACAAATTAAAAATGAGCGAAGCAGCAAATCAGACTGCAAAAAATAAACCTTTTTTCTAGGTAGCAGAGGTATCTAAATAGGTAAGCAGTTGTCCCTGAAAAATCCTAGTATTTCGTAATTGTAAAACCTTTCATATTTCGAAAACCTTTATTTTTTGATACATGGCATATTATACAAAAAATGTGCTGCATTGAATATAACACTCATAACATTTAAAAATGTGGTATATTATATTTAATAGGTAAGTTGGAACTTGCCTTGCTTTTTTGCGACACCCTGTATATATTATAACATAACGTATTTAGGGGGGGTCCAGGGGGTTTGGTGATATTTTTATGACTGTAAACTTCATGGCTGACCTAATGTATATTCACCTCACATGGTTGACACTTTATTTGATGAAACCATGGCAATATCGTCGGCGCAATATTTCAAATAAAGCACCCTAAAACGAAATTCTAAATACGTCATTGCTAGTTTCATCCATTTATACATGGATACATGCGGATAAGTAAAATGTTTACTGGCTCTTGGACTATTATGAATATAATTGATGATTTACATACTCACAGAAATATTTTGTTGTAGTCAGTAATTTTTGGAGAGAGCGGTGGCTCTAGGGCTTGAGCCAGCGGCGACGCGTAACAATCACGCTGGTGAGGGTAATAAAGAGTTGAGCTAGGTTAGAATAAAAAATTAAAAAGATTAAAAGAAAAAGTATTAATTTTTCACAAAACTCTGCTATACATTGTTAAACAACATGATAGTCTCTAAGAAAAAACACAAAAACAACTAACAACTAAATACTTATTGGTAATTTCAGACATTTTTGAACAAAAACAAAACTTACTAAAATACATTTACAACACATAAGGTAATCTTCTTTTCTGGCCCTTTGAAAATCTATCAATTATTTTTTCGGGGTCGATTTTAATATCTCTATATACAAAAGCGCCCATCCACCTAATTCTTTCTTGGTCAGTAGTTGACTTAACCCAGGTCTTAAGTATATTTAAATAAGAAAAACTACGCTCAGTACTGGCAACGCTTGCTAGAGTTACGCTAACTGTAGGGTAAATAAGTTTATTACTCTGCTGCAACGCACTTATGGCTGACACTTCCGATAGGAATGCCTTTCCATTTTTCTACCCATAAATCAATTTCTGCATTCAGTCTTGTGGAAATTAACTCAGGGTTTTTACCCGTAATTTTTTGTAAATAATTTGGAATTGCCGTTTTTGCGGTTACCAATTCAGTTACACATTTTTTGATGCAGTTGTTTGGTACTAAAGAGTTCAATTCGAGAATGTTAAACAACTCAGAACTAAATCGAATATCTAAGCTTTTCATGACGTTTTTTAGCAAAGGCATTATTATTTAGTTAATAATTAGTGAATATACTCAGAAGAAAATATTTTTCAGTGTCAAAATTTGGCCGATTTTTCTGATTGGAAACCCTACGTGAAATGGAATTGAAAGTTGTTCAAGACTGTCACGAATAGCTTTTATTTCCCCGAAAATTGTTCTAAATGCTCTTTGAGCATCTTCTCTTTTTTGTTTAAATATTAATTTTTCTATGTCCATATAAATATGGACTTTACTTAAGCCAACAGTAATTTTCAAAACAAAACATAAGCAGTACAGAGAAACTATAAAATTTGTTGTTATAGAATTTAATAGCATCTGGGCTTTTGAAGCAGAGCCCTTTATCATTCCATTGTAATAAGCTCCCAAACTTTCAAGAATATTTTTATAACAAATTTTAAATTTTGCCTTTCTGCCCATCTGGTCTTACATAATTTGGTTAATTGTTATTGGTGTAAAACAAAACTTTGTTTCGTTTTGGTGGGACCGTGAAAAAGCTAATTATTTTTTCATGACTCTGACGCAGTTTCTAATCCCCTGTACGTTGTTACTTTTTGATATTGATACATTTAAAAAGTGATTAACACATGAGGACATTTTATTGCATTTTTTTTTAAATGGTTTTGCAATTCAGTCATGGCGCCTTTTTGTTCACATTATTACACTGTATGTATCCGTACATATGCCCATGCAATTCTCAAAATGAAGTCGCACCTTTTTTGTTTTAATTTAGAATCGAGAATAATTAAATTAAATTTATTGTTTTAAAAAAATGAACATGCCAAAAATTTTGTAGGGTTCATCGATCGATCTGAGAGATGGTAATTATAAATTATTTTTTTTATCTTTTGAATGTGTATGCATTTTTGTGTTGATATTTCTAATAGAACATTATCTGAATAAACCGTATTATTAACTATTTCTTTTCTCATAAGTAATTCCTGTTTTGTGTATCAATCGTGATTCTAGGTACCTACTATTAAGTTTTTATTGCAGCAATTATTAAAGCAATTTTCTGTCCATAGTGACTAGTTTATTTATTTATTAGCTAAGTATGAAGGTAATACATTTAAATATTCGTATATTTTATATCCTATAAAACACGATAACCAAAATACCGAGAATATAACATGATTTATTAAAACCTATGTTTTATTCATCAAATTCCACCTAATCAGACCATTTCCGACACTCCTATGAGATGGCGATTAGCAGATAATTACTTTCCTTTTTTAAACGCTTTCTTTTTATTAATCCTCACTACTCAGGTTGCTAAAGATAATAACTTTATAAAACTGGGCACGTGCTTTAGTACTAGCATTGATCTTTTTACAATGTCTACATGAAAATTTCCATGATAATCTCCACGCTCAAACAATTCCGGTTCAAAGCGGCAACGCGGCAGGTCGTTGCCATAACAACGATGACGCTGCAATTACTCCGTTGCAAGTGTCGAAGTACGTCATCGATAAAATTAGGCGTGCACACGGATTCAAACGCATTCCTGCATCGTCCCGATTTACTTTGGATGCTAATGGCAGTTGTCGCCATAGCGACCGTTATCAGTGTTGCCCTAAACGAGTTTCCAAATGTACTGATAAATTACAACAAAATGTACTAAATTAATGTGATGTGTGAAAAACATCTAAATTAATTTTGTTGAATATTTAAAAAGCTATTGATTTTCGAGACACAGTTTAAATTTGAGAGCCTTATAATTTTTTCCGCTCTACGTCATGGTATCTTCGTATTTCATTTCTGACGTTTCCTGTTCTGGCTAACGTTATCGACTAAATTTTTTCAAATACGGACCTGGATTTGTTATGCCAGATAAAAAGAGGAAATTTAATTTGCTACACAATCATGTATTACACGAAAATGGTTCCCTACGTGTCTGCCCAGAAAATCCATCATCGGGAAATTTTTAAAAATCTCCTTTGTACGATCCTGTCTTTTTGTCATACCTTTTATAAATTAAAATATTTGACGTTATTTATAATTAAAATATTGTTTAATAAAACTTTTCACGGTTTTCTAAACAGAAATTCGGAAATTTTCAAATAAAATTACAACCCTTAATATTTTTGTTCAAACATAAACTTTGAAACATTTAACAAAAATTAAAAAAAAGAACTATTCACGGTAAACGGAAATGACCACCATTGTTTCGTAAACATTTTTGCGAATTTACAATAACCTTTTTTTGAATTTTTTCTAACATCCTAAGAATAATTTCGTTACGCATGCCTGTCGAATTCTTATAATCAGTTGATCTAAATTTTGTGGCGTAGTTCGATACACCCTATCTTTAATAAAACCCCAAATGGAGAAATCCATTGGGATAATATCAGGGGATCGCGCTGGCCACTTTATAGGCCTGTTGTTGCCAATCCATCTGTTGAGTTTAAAAATCTTACACTTCGATGGGCGGGCGCATCATCTTGTTGGAAGTACTTACAATTTCGATCATCGAATGGAAAGTTATCTAAAAGATCTTGAAGCCAAGTAGATACAAATTCAAGGTAAATTAAACCAGTCAAATTTTCTTGAAAGAAAAACGGACCCAGCAGTTGTCGGTCCAATATCCCGAGCCACACATTGATACCCAGCCTTTCCTGGAAAGCTGTTTCACGGTGGAAGTGTACATTGCTTTGAGTCCACCGGTAATGTAAATTGCGGTTGAACCATCCATTATTGCAAAATCGACTTTCATCCGACCATACATTTTTTTTACAAATGTTGGGGTCTTGCCTTCGACGCCTTAAAAGCCAACGGCAAAATATCCTTCTCTTTGCGTAGACAGTTGGCCTTAAACGCTGCACTTTTCTTTAGCGATAGTGTCTAAATCTATTGCGATGCAGTATTATTTTTGCCGAATCCTTTGATACACCAGTTTCTCTTTCTATTTCCCTTAGGAAAACTTCACCGTTGTTAACATTTTTGTAATGTACATATCCTAAAAAAATATTGCAGGGTACTTATTAAAAGTACACATTATAATTAAAGCAAACATATACCTAACATGTTGATCTCGTTCTCTCCCCCTTCCAACGTAACAGTGGAAATTCGTTTTTGATACTTGTTAAAAGATCCGTGCTCTCGCATTCTTCTTTCTAATCTTGCAAATATTTTGCGATTGGGCAATCTTTTTTCCGGGTAAAAATGTTGATATGTTAGTATATAGCATTACGAAATGCCCTCGCATAAACAAATATCATATCTGTCTTTTCATTATTTGAAAACTCCTTTTTAAAAACGTAGAAGTTATAAAATGACCCAATTGGTAATATCCTGACATAAAATAAGTTTGACACATGACAAATATCTGTTGCTTTTTTTCAATTGTTTTCAAAGCCTTCTTTGGGAACGACGTCTGACCAATACATATTAGGGTAGTAAATTTTTATATTTTAACTTTTTTAAGGGTCTAGTTGGATCGACTTAATAGATATTTTTATTAATTTCTCTGCTATCTTTCTTTAAGATATTAACATTACATAAATATTAACAACGAGGAAATTTCCTCAGAAACACAGAAACTGAAGTGTTAATAGGTTTCAGCCTAAATAATACAGCGTTGTAGGTAATACCTTTACTTCTTCGCCTTTATTTTATTTTCTTTTCAACACCATGATTTTTTAAAGCTTATTTAAAACTTGACCTTTTATTTTAATTTATGAAAGGTATGGCAAAAATAGGACATTTTTTTTTATTTCCTGAAAACGTCAAAACAGGAAATGACAAATTTTGGCATTTTTACTAATTTTTTTCATTTTCAAAATAAAATATTGTAGCAACTTTTTGATTAATGAAAAATACATAAATAAAATGTATACCAACCTCCAGGGAAGGAGTTAATCTCGACGCTACTGGTTTTGTAAACTGTGATCTGCGACCGGGGTCATTTTCATTAAGTTCATGTATATAATGATTTTTTGTAATTTCGTGAATTGTTGATTTACCCAAAGTGATTGAAAAAAGCTTCATTGAACAGTCTGGCTGCCCCATTTTTATTACCTTTTGTTTTGTTAATTTATTAAAGCAATGTTTAATAAGTATGTCATTTTTCCACGTATTCTCCATTACGTTCTATGACCTTCCTCCACCATTTTGGACGTACAGGGTGTCCCATTTTGGGTACTTTTGCGGGGCATCTCCTTATATGTATAGATAGTGTGCCACTGTTTCGTAAAACTAAAGGTGCCGTTAACAAAATTATCATAGCCCTTTTAGTTTTTAAGATACAAGGCTAAATTGAAAATGTTGAATTTTCAGGCACCTCTCGTATCTTAATTATCAGATAACTTATCAAAAATGTGAAAACTGTTTCTTGTATATTTTCTCCTGTAGAAATAATTCCGCCTTTAGAATTAGTATACAGGGTCAGGTCAAAAAGTTATCGGACCCTACTTTATTTTTTTAAATGGAACACCCTGTATATTTAAAACCTAAAAAATATATAATAGTATGTACTTTTTCTCAGAAACACGTAAATAAATGACAATTTTAGGAAATTAAATGCACAATTTAATAGGAGCCTATGAGTAACAATAAGAAACAATTGAAAGTTACGTAATTATAACGAAGAATTGTATACCTTGCATCTAGGTATCTTCGTATATAAAAATAAGTTTTTTAATAACAGTAAGTTTGTAACAACAGTTTTATAGCATAAACTAACAATATAACAAACACGAAAAATTAACTTTATTAAAAAAATAAACAAATTTTTAAAGGTGATGTTTAAATTGACGTACACTTTCTCTAATACAAAATTGGATTTTGCATTTTTGTAATTCTTTGAATAGCGTTAAAAAGAACCATGGGTCTCATTCGCAGATTTCCAAATGCTAAATGAATTGCCTCTCGACGTTCTGCTATGCCGTCGTATTGTGTTTTATATTCAATTCATTTTGTATATAGCCCCATAAAAAGAAATCTAAGATTGAGAGATCTGGAGATCGTGGAACCCATTTAACAGGTCCGTTGGAACCTATCCATCTTTGAGGAAAGTTATTATCAAAATCCTTCAAAATTCCTATAGGCCCTTTTACATGCTGCAATTCTTCTTTGCAATATGCAATAGTGTTGAATAAAGGCACGCGCAGTTTGACAAAAGGTGCAAATGTCTTGCTACTGCGCATGCTTTTGTTCAAGACTATTGCAACTTGCAAGAAAGAATTGCAGCATGTAAAACGGCCTTATATAAACTACATGTCTGCCCAAAATAAACATGACACCTCATCTCCAAAGCGTCCTTGTTGTACCCTTTTTAAAACATTAAATGCTGATTTTCACTATGCCAGTTTCTGGTATTTTGACTATTAAAAATTCCCGCACTTGTTGTGATTTGTTGCAAATACCACTGGCAAAACAGTGCCCGGCCCTCGGCATCGTCCGGATGCAAATGTTGCGCTATAGTAAATTTGTATGGATGATACTTATATTTCTTTAAGATCCTCTGACCGTCCGTTTTAGGCACACCAATATCCTCCTTAATTTTTCTACATGAGGACTAAGGTGTTGGTTCTATATATCCCGAAACATCTATCTCTTTTCTTTCCCTGTTCTCTTTGTTGTATATTTTAGGACGCGGGTGAACAAATGATCCGTGCTCAACTAAATTTGCTTTTAAACGTGCAAATATTTCAAGCTACAGCTACAGGGCGTTAAAGTTTTAAGAAAAAAATCGTTTTCTTATCATAACTTTAATACTGTTCTTAGTATTTTCATAAAATTTGGCACGCATCTACTAAGCACCAATAGGCATTTTTTGATGTAGAAGATTTTTTGATAATGTACCAGTGGCGTCCGTACGAAATGTAGACTGGAGATTTTTTTATAAAAATATGGTACGCCACTGCTTTTTCCGGAATTAAAAATCATTTTTGAAATCCTCATTTATTCGGCGACCAATTTAATTTCTTAACTTTTTGTCGTCCGACGCACTGTTTTCGCGTAAAAAAAAAATTGTTTTCATGCATTTGTGGTATAACGAAATTATTTTAAACTACTAGGCTGGTGCCCTATTTTGTTTCTAAAATAATGACATTTGATCAGTTACGTTGCGGTCTTGACTAGTATTCATTAAAGTTGCAGTTTTTTACATTGTGAAAATTTCTTTAACCATTAATAAAGAGAAAATAAGTAAACTATGTTAAGATTTACAAATTCCGAGTTAGCAGATATGCATTTCACCTACAGACTTGCTGACGGGAATGCGTTTATGGCTAGGCGGATATATCAAGAGCGGTATCCAAATCGTATCATTCCCGATGTCAGAATGTTTTCGAGAATACACAGAAGACTACATGAAACTGGGAGTCTTAGCATTGACAATAGTTCCAAAGGGGCACATCGCACGGTGAGAACACCAGAATTAGAGGAAGCTGTTTTGAATACAATTAATTGAGGAATATCCAGAAACAATGCTAAATGTAAAATGGGAACATTTTCTTATTTGAAAAATACTTGTTGACAATTTGCTATACCCATATCATATTCAAAGGATTCAGGCAATTTTTGCCGCGTGATTTTCCATTGCGTTTAAATTTCTGCGATGGTTTTTAGAAAAACTTGCTGAAAATCTTTTATTTGATAACAAAATACTCTTTACTGATGAAGCTAATTTTTCCCGCCGTTCCATTCGAAATTTCCGTAATAATCATGTATGGGCAGAAGAAAACCCACACGCAGTTACTGAGGCCCATCATCAAGAGCAGTTTTCCGTGAATGTGTGGGCTGGAATAGTTTCCTCATAGGACCGTTCTTCCTTCCAGGACGACTGGATGGACTATCCTACCGCCAGTTTCATGAAAACGATTTGCCAATTTTGCTCGAGGATGTGCCTCTTTTATTAAGAGAAGAAATGTGGTACTTGCATGATGGTGCTCCTACACATTTTAGCATTCATGGTAGAGAATTTCTAAATGAGGCGTTTACCAATCGCTGGATAGGACGTGGAGGAACTCATTCTTGCCCTCGCAGGTCCCCTGATTTACATAGTTTGGACTATATTTGTGGGGGCACCTCAAGACTTTAGTTTATACTACACCAGTTCAAACTGTAGAAGAACTAAGGCAAAAAATTTTACTTTCTTGCCAAACCATAAGAAATACTCCTGGAATTTTTGAAAGGGTTCGCCAATCCATGAGAAATAGAATTGAAGCCTGTATTCTAGCAGAAGGAGGACATTTTCAACAATTGTTGTGATAATTAAATTAAATATTAGTTCATTTTATTTTATGCATAGAAGTTGTCAAAACTTGGAAGATTTTTTTTTTTAGTTTTCATGCATTACAAAATCGCTAAAATGTCATGTGTCAGTTTGTAGGTAAGATGTGTTTTTGTCTAATTTTTATTAAATTAGTCAGTCAATTAAGTCAATCGTTTAAAATAGCAACTACTACAATTCAAGTTTAATACAAAAAATTTATTAGTAAGCATTATTTTGAGTATTGAGTCGAAAACGAACTTTTCCTGACCATTAGATTTTAGAGATTTTGCCATGCATGAAAATTGTTTTTATTCTTTTACACCAAAACAGTTCGTCGGACGAAAAAATGTCAAGAATTTAAATTTGTTGCAAAATAAATGAGGATTTCAAAAATATTTTCGGAAAAAGCAGTGTCGTACCATATTTTTTTAGAAATATCTTCAGTTTACATCCAGTACGGACGCCACTGGTAGAAATATTAAAAAATCTTCTACATCAAAAGAATGCCTATTGGTGCTTAGTAGGTGCGTGCCAAATTTTATGAAAATGCTAAGAACAGTATTAAAGTTATGATAAGAAAACACTTTTTTTTTTAAACTTTAACACCCTCTAGCTCAATAGTTGAGAGGTTTAGGACGTATGTTCATATGAACCTTTCTTTCTTAAATAGGCTAAGAAATCATATCTTACATTTTCAGCCATCAGTTAAATTAAACCCTGTATATAATTGCAAAGGTAAAAAAATACAAATTTTATAGTCTATAAATATACAGGGTAATTTATAGACTATAAAAGTAAAGTAGGGTCCGATACCTAACAGTCTGGCTGCCCCATTTCGATTACATTTTATTTTGTTAAATATTTATTAAAGCAATGTTAAAAATAAGTATGTCATTTTTTGACGTATTCTCCGTTACGTTCTATGAACTTCCGCCACCATCTTGGAAGTACTTCAATACCCGAAGAAAAAAAATACTTTGAGCGTGTGCACAACCACTCATGTACCGCCTGGATCGAAGTGATCTAGGCGCTTAGGGCTAGGTCAGGGGAATAAGGAGGATGTGGTTGCCACTCAAACTTGAAATCTTGGATGATCGTCACACTTGCACGCGCAGTATGTGGCAGCGCGTTGTCGTGTTGTAAAAGAATACCTTTACTCAGAGATCCTCGCCTTTTGGGTCTCACGGCTGTCTTGAGATGGTTCTTCAGAAGTTCTGAGCATGTGCCACTTCTAACCGTGACCCCACCAGGCATGTTAGCCCTTCAAAATTACCCCATTTGCGTCAGCATAACCTTTCCTGCGGATAGCTGTGCACGAAATTTTTTGGGTTTCGGTTTAGAAAGGTGGCGCCATTCTTTGCTTGTTCTCTTCCTTTCAGGTTGATGATAGTGCACCCACAACTCATATCAAGTCACCATCTTTGTCAGTCTGCTGGTCAATTGCTTTGGCACCCATCTTGCTGACACTTTGTGGAAATTGAGGATATCGTGCATCTTTGCAATTTCAGGTTGCTATTTTTAAACTGTGCATCATCATGCAAAATATCTGGAAATTGGAAAAACAATTGTGTTTTAGCCCAACCCGTATAAAAAAATATGTTTCTTTAAAAAAATGTGTCCGTATGTATAAGGGTGATTCATTATAAATATTCCCAATTTCACATTTTTGCTTTTAATTTTAGCACA
Source organism: Kuschelorhynchus macadamiae (assembly GCA_030620095.1). NCBI lineage: Eukaryota > Metazoa > Arthropoda > Insecta > Coleoptera > Curculionidae > Kuschelorhynchus > Kuschelorhynchus macadamiae. The sequence continues at coordinate 110,170 of JAUTXW010005226.1, forward strand.
GAAAATCAAAACTATATCTCTGTTTTCTGTGATTTAGAATTTATAAATAGAATAGTTATTGGATTTTAGGTACGATTTTTTTATGTATACATGGTGCTCCAAAAATATGATCAACATTTTTTTTTAAATGAAATATTCCATATTTGAACTAGTTTCGATTTTAATAAAAATAGACATACTTAACATTATTAGGGCCTTATTCAAAATAAAATTATCAAAAATTATATGTATTAGAAATACACACATGGAAAAAAGTTAGGGATAATGAAAAAAAAAGTCCACCTTTTTTAGTAATCCAAATATCATAAATGAGCCTTTTTTGAAGTTTAAACTCATAGGAATTACCTGGAAAAGAATAACGTAGCCATAATACGTTGTAGTCAAAAGCAACTTATTTACACATTTTTTACGAAGTTAATGCATTATTAATTTAACGAGTAGATGATTGTAGAACCTACATTATTTTTTTTCCAAAATGTAAAACCCAATTTAATATTTTAAATTAGAAATCATCATAACTAAAGTTAACAAATACTTTAAAACTTAACAAATTCGTGTATTATAAAAGAGAAAAAACTTTGAAAAGACTACTTTCTGGTGCAACCCTCAGTATAAAAAGTAATGAATAAATTTTAATTCTTTAATAGATTTTTATATATACATACCTTGAACTTTATATTCCATTATCACGGATTTAACTAAACACACTAAGAATAATATTATATAGCAAACACAACTACAATATAAAAAATGGCAAAAAACGTAATTACCGACTGTTAATATAACTGTCACATTTGAGAGACAACATAATACATATTGCCAACATCCATTGTTTTCAACGCATACTTCGTAGTACATAGATTAGGTCACAGTGACAACAAATATGCATATATTTTTGTCACATGAAGGAACCCACTGTGTGTCAGTGTGAGAGCATTAACAGGGCCTTATAGGTCTCAAAAATAATATATCGGCCAATTTTTAAGACAAAATTCTGTTTCGTACATTTTTTAGGACACTATTAAGGTTTTCGTTCGACTCTGCTTGGTATTTAGTCTATGATCATATCAGGGACATGTGTGTGTTAATGGTTAATTATGCCTTTACTAACTAAAAATGTTTTGAATATGTAAATTTGTAAAATGTACTAAATCTAGTACAAACGTACTAAAACGGCTACACTGGCCGTAATGTCCCAATGTACTAAAATTCGGTAGTGTGGAGATAAAGATGTGACTTCGGCGGAAAAAAACAACCTGATTCTTGAAAGGGTGCTGAAAATGTTTTCAGAATTTTTTGATCGGAAATAAACAGGATAAGGTAGGAAATGTTTCAGATTGACGTATTTCGTTTGTTCCTGACTGGGAAGTTATTTTCACGGGTCAGACAGAAGAGTGTTTTGGTTATTTTAATGCAAGCTATTTCCACGGCAACCTTGATAGGGATCATTAAAAAAATAATAAATTAACTTGATTGTAAACAAATAGATGGATCCCATAGTGACGTTGATTAAATTTCAGCATTCCGGCTTCTATAATTTTGCTTTATTTTAAATTTGGGCCAAGGCTGTTGTACTTAATGAGCATGTTGAAATATTGTTATTTAAAATAGTATTTAATTATCATTAGTATAATATAAGGGTATGGAGATAGTCCATTTTTCTTGAAATTGGGTAAATATATATTGGAAAATACAATAAAAGTCGCTCTTCGCAATAAGGGCAGTTTCCATTTATTAAAATTTATTGTGAATTTCGGCAAGCTATCTCGCCATCAATCATCAAAATAAAGAAACAATGTGTAAATAATGTGAATGTTGTTTACATATTAATTGTGTAAATTTTATTTGTTTTCTACGTCTGACCATGACGAGATAACTTACCATCAATTTAATAAATGGCATATTTTATGGTGAATGTAATATAACAATTGCGATATGGAGCTTGCAAACGATACAAACTCTGACAATTATCTTGCAAAAAATCAGTTTTTTTCTATCTGGAAATTTAATTTTAATGTAATTAAACAAATTATCTATGACGTCACATCGTGCTACGGTCCTTCTTTACTTAATGGTGCATTCGTGTTTTTTTAATTTTAATCTTAAACATACTACTCATAATGGATAAACTTAAATTTAAGGAACATGTTACTCTTAAACTAAAAAGTGGATATTCCGCCTTAAAAACAATATTTTCGCAAAGGCACTTTTTGAGCTATAACATTAAGAAAATGCTTTGTGATGCACTAGTGTTATCACTATTAAACTTCTGTGACACCATCTATGGACCTTGTCTTGATAATGCCAATGCTAATAGATTACAAAAACTCCAAAATTCCTGTCTAAGGCTTATTTTTGGTATAAGAAGACGTGAACACATTTCTCATAAGTTAAAAGAAGCAAATTGGTTGAATAGACGAGTATTACATGCTCTTGTCCTTTTTTATAAAATTCTTAAGTTTAAGACTCCACCGTATTTGCACAAAAAAATAACCTATCGTACTGATGTGCACAATCTTAATATAAGACGAAAAAATCTATTATCTATTCCGTCACACAACAAAGAATTTTTTAAAAGGTCTTTTTCTTATTTAATTGCACATTTAATAAATAAATTTAAAATAAATGATTTTACTGACTCAGAAAAAGTTTTCAAGAGAAAAACCAAACTACTTCTTCTAATCCATATTTAATTGATTGTCTATGCCACAAAATGCTAAATTTGAAACTTAATACTTTCCTTTTTCCCTATCCTTATCCACCTTCCAATTTCCTTTTAGTGTGTGCTTTTTTGAGTAGTTATAATATGGGAGCGCCTCCTCCTCCTCCTCTTCCTCTCTCTCATGTCCCTCATTCTTAACTTCCTCCCCTTTTATTCTCATTCGCATCATATTTTTAATTTTTTCTCTTTGTTCTCCCACATTTGATTTTGCATTCTTAAGTCTTATAAATAGGTGCATCAAGATCATTTTAGTATGTTAAGGTACGAGTGACTGTTAAAAGAAAAAAATCTGTTGAATAAATCTATTAATAATAATATTAAAATAAAATGAGTGAATCAGTTGGAGAAAGAAATCGATCCATTCCGCTTCAGAGCCTCGAAGAAATTATACCAGGAGTTCAAGAAGAAAATATACCATTAGTTCGAGAAGAAAATAATGGGATTGTTTTAAAAAATTTGAACAAAACTGAGAGTGAAGAGAAAAAAGTGTTTTGTGCTATTTGTTTTGAAATAATCGAATATTATGATTCATGTAGACCAAATACATGTTCCCACATTTTTTGTTTAAAATGTATTTTAAGATGGAATGATGAAAATTGTTGTTCTATAATGGTAAACAATTGTCCTGTATGTCGCACTAGATATTACTATTTGGTACAAATCTTCAAAGATGTAATTAGACATCATTTTGTTGTAATTTTAAAAAGAGGATAATATTTTTTTTATAATTTGTGTTTGTGAAAACTCTGGTAACAAATAATTTTGTAAAAAAAGTAAATGTAAATATATATATAATAATTGACACACATTTTTTCCTTTTCCTATATTGAAACGACAACAATGATCTAACAAGTTTTTTAATACATACTAATTTTCACATTACATAACAAAACAATTGTTATGGGTTGACACAAAAAGTGCCACGCCCTAAAATGGCACCACTTTTGCAGATCGAATCTTAAATTTTCTTATGGGAATTTACATGTAAAAATGACGGTTTTGATTGTCGGACCGGCATAGCCTAATCTACTACTTTTTAATTATACTAATAATATTAATATAATTTGCATCAAGTAAGAGAAAACTCAATTGAATACAGAAACAAGCGTTAACAAAATGTTATGCTAATATATGAGTGCTTCTAGTGGCAGTAGACATAATCGACACTTTTTTTACATATGATTAACTATTTCATTTACAAATACAGTGTCAGATGTTAGAATAAAAAGAAGTATTTTGCATATAGCACTGAAAATATATAACCGCTTATAGTAACATTTGACATTTTTAAATTAATATTCTTGACGTATTCTTATTATCTTTACAATTTAAGTTTAAAATTAATATTTTTGACATTATCTATCCATTACGTTTATAACCTATATTTAAAATTAATATTGTTAAACTAATCTACCCATCACATTTACAAACTATGTTTAATATTAAACCTAACCTAACCTAACCTAACCTATATTTAAAATTAATATTGTTAAACTAATCTACCCATCACATTTACAAACTATGTTTAATATTAATATTTAACAATATAATTTTCTATTTCTTTTTTTTCATTTTTGTTGCAGTAAAAGCAAGCATGTTCAGGAATTAGTATAAAAAGATGTATCCTACAAATAGCACAATGTAAATCAGAAGCACTAACAACATAGGCTCTTTTGTAGTGGCAGCTCACGTGATCGGATTCCCCTCTCCGTAAATATCTCATGTGAATTGCACTACAAGGAAGGCAAATAGCAAATGTTCCTAGTCTTCGACTTTCAATTTCAGAGTAGCTTTGTATAACACATACATCTTTTTCTTCAAAATTATTAAATAATTCACTAGCCCTAAACTTGCTTACTTTTACGTCACCCTCGGTTCCTAAATTTAGTAATTGTCCATCCATATCCACTCCTTCGTCAATTTCCTGATCATCTTCCTCCATCTCTTCCTCTTCCTCCTCTTCAATATAATTAATATCGATGTTACATAAGAATGATCTTCTAACAAGCCTAGATGACTTGTCCAAAAATGAATGTTTATAAGTGATGGAATCGCCTTCCAAGTTATTAAAAATCTCTTCTCTTTCTTCAATTTGAGCGGCGATCTCCATATTATTTTCTTCAATTTGGACAGCGTTTCCATTCATATTTTCTGCCATTGTTAGGAACTTTGGATTTAGATCGATTTATTTGATAAAAAATTTGGTTATAATAGCGACAACTGATATTACAGCGAATGTTACTGTATGATCGTCGAGTGGATGTTCTTAAGTATATATCCCATCAACCACCACTTTTACTACCTGCAATACATAAGTTTTTTTTTTTTTTTTTTTTTTTTTTATTCACTGTCCCGTTCCCTGTCAGTTGCCGCGGGGGGGGGGGGGGGCCAAGGGGGGCTCCGCCCCCCTCCCCGCTCCGCCAACCCCCCTAAGGGGGGCTTCGCCCCCCTTAAACCCCCCTCACCCTCACCTTATCTTCTTTCTCTCCCTTCCTTCTTTCTCTTTTTTATATGTTTCTCCGTTTTCCTTCCTTCTCCTTTTTCCTTCCTTCTCCTTTTTCCTTCCTTCTTCTTTTTCTTTCCTTCTCCTTTTTTCTTTTCTTCTTTTTTAATCTAACCTAACCTAACCTAACCTAACCTAACCTAACCTAACCTAACCTAACATAACCTAACCTGAAGAGGGTAGCCCGAAATTGGGGAGCCGGGATTTGAGTCTCGGAAATTAAGGGGTCCGGGGGGGGGAAGGGGGGAGGGGGGAGGGGGGTAAGGTAGTTGATCGGCTTGGGAAAGTGGTTTTTAGAGATTGTCGTTCAACTTTAAGTAGGACACATGTGATTAACTTTTGCATATAAAATCGCCTCAGCGAAGAGACGAATGCAATTGATTTCTGCATTCACACTGTGCAGAGCTCGCGAGTTTTCTGGTGTTTACATTGTGTTTATTTGGTAATTTTTCAATTTTTATTTTTATTTCTAACATTTTTATTTGGCAAGATTTAATTCTTATATATATTGGTGACATTTTTATGTACATTTGTGGCATTTTATTTGTTATTACGATTTTTTTTCATAATGGACAATTTTTTGGCATCGAGTAGCAAAATTATTGACAATGACTTTGACTTATACACATGTACTCAAATGCAGAATTTTGCAAACCAACAAAACAATGAAACAGACGTATTTACAACTAGTCAACAACAAACTATTCAGGACTTGAATGAAATTATTTATAATAGCCAAGTTCAAAATAATGCCAACAAACAGAACAACGAAAAATATTTATTTACAGCTAGTCAACAAGAAACTCTTGACGATCTTAATGACATTATTGACAACAAATCGGACTTAATTACAACAAAAACTAAACAAACTCTTGAAGAACTGAATGACATTGACGAAACTCAAAATTCTAGCGATGAGGATATTGTTTGTTTTCAAAAATCTAATACAAATTATTTAACATTAAAATCGCCAATTAATTCTCCGAGACCAATTTGCTCTCCCTTTTTGTGTAGTGAAAATTCTGATTCGGAAGAAGAACAAATTGATCAAAATTTAAGTTTGGCTATTTGTCCTACTAATTCACCATATGATATTGTAAATTCTGATTCGCAAGAAAAACAAATTGATCAAAATTTAAGTTCGGCTATATCTTCTATTAATTCACCATTTGCTATTGTAAATTCTGATCCGCAAGAAAAACAAATTGATGCAAATTTAACTTCGGATATTTCTCCTAATAATTCACCAGTTGAACAAAATTCAATTTCGAAACCATCATTTATCATTAAAAAAAATTTTAAAATTAATAAAAAAAATAAAAAACAAATAGCAAACCTTAAGTGTCTGGGTTTCGCTATTCAAAATTGAACTAATTTGATCACAATTAAAAAGGGAGACGAAAGTACGGTGAATTATGTTAAACAGGCCTTTGACAAATTAGTTGACTCATTTGAAGAAATGGATTCATAAAGTCAATTAATTTCTATTGCTTTTTTTAAAAATTTGACTATAACTAAATAGAAATGCACAATATTAATTTTATTATTATTATTATCCAGAAAACTTCAGAAATGCATAAGTGTGTAACATGTAATAAAGTCTTCACTAGAAAGGATAATTTATTGCGACATAATAAAAAACATGTTAACGGAAATTCCACAAAACTCAACAGTTGGTTGAAAAAACCAAAGCTTGTTAAAGGTAAGAACATTTTATTTTTCATGTTATATTTTGTAAAATATTTTTTTCTTAATTTATAGATTCTACAAATATTGTAAAATATTGTAAAGAATGCAAGAAAAATATAAACCAAAGTCTATGGGGTGGACATCTTCGATCTAGTGTGCACAAGAACAATTCCAAAATAGGCTTGGAGGAAGGTGTTGAAATTATCAAGTCAGCATTCAGGGAACGAATAATATCTTATAGGATTTCCTCACACCAAAACTTCATAAATGTGAAAGAGTATTTTCAACATTTGGAATACAAAATTGCACATCTAATAGATCAAGAACTGCAGAAACATAAATGTATCAAGCTAAATATGGAACTGTTCGGTTTCTATTTTAACCCCAGCAGCGACAGCTATGATGTCAAATCTTTTAATGCGCCGTTCCAAGTCATTTGCCAGGGATATCAGAAAAAAGAACTGTTAGAGCAAATCTGCACCATTATTGACCAGAAAGCTGACGAATTTGCAGAAAGAGATTCAGGTAAAGAATTTATTTTCGATTTTACAACAGCAACAAAAAAAGTAATTTTTTAATTTTTACGTTGCAGGATGGGCTTTGATGAATTTACTTCATTTGGAAATTAATGTTAACAAGCACAATCCGCTGAGAGCCTCATCTTTTATCGAACTTCCTCAAGAGATCAAGAGACGTCAAGCTGTGATCAACATTAGGAATGATGACAACTTTTGCTTCGCCTGGGCAGTTGTGTCTGCTCTTCACCAACCAAGCGGATTAGATTTTGAAACTTCATCCTACCCACACTACTCTTCTGTTTTGGATATGTCAGGTATAGAATTTCCAATGTTGCTAAAGAACATTAAGATTTTTGAAGAAAAAAATAACATTTCTATTAATGTATATGGATTAGAAATTATAAATCCTAAAAAGGGGTATGAAGTAATTGGTCCACTTTATTATTCATCGAATAAAAAAAATCAACATGTCAATTTATTGTTAATAAGTGATGATGATGAAAAAACTTTTCATTATTGCTATATTAAAGATTTATCAAAACTAGTTTCTGCACAAATTTCTAAACATCACGGAAAAAAATATATTTGCGATGGTTGTTTACAATATTTCCCTACAGAAGAAAATTTATTACAACACAATAGCTATGATTGTGATCATTTACGAATTAACCTACCTTCTAAAGAATTAATAAAAGATAAGTTTGGAAACTATTCATATGATAATATTTTGAAATTTGTAAATTATCATAAACAAATGAAAGTTCCTTTCGTGGTGTATGCAGATTTTGAATGCATTTTAAAGCCTTTAAATAATGACAATGTTGATAAAAATCCTAATACTTCATACACCTTAAAACAATATGAACATATTCCACATTCATTTGCCTATTACATTAAATGTTCATTCGACGATAATTATTCTAAATTTGAAAAATATAGAGGTCAAAATTGTGATACATTATTTATAAATTCTTTAGAAAGAGATGTGTATAACATATACAATAAATATTTAAAGACTCCTAAAAAGATGATTCCTTTGAACGAACTGGACAAAATTTATCATAACTATGAAACAGTTTGTCATATTTGTAATAAACCTCTTTTAAATGACAGGGTTGCAGATCATTGTCATATAACCGGTCTTTATAGAGGTCCAGCTCATTCACTCTGCAACATAAATTACAGAATACCTAACTTTATTCCAGTTATATTGCATAATTTGCGTAATTATGATTCTCATCTATTTCTTAAAAAATTATGCTTAAACAAAGAACAACTAACAGTTATCGCACAAAACAAGGAAAAATATATTTCATTTGAAAAGCTTATTCATGTGGATAACTATTTTGATAAAAAGACACAAAAGGCTAAGAAAAAAAATATATCATTAAGGTTTATTGATTCTTTTCAATTTCTATCCCATTCTTTATCAAAACTCTCTGAAAGCTTAAAAGATGAACAATGTAAGGAAATAAAAAAAATTTTCAATGATGAAGAAAGATTTAAACTTATTCGGCAAAAAGGTGTATTTCCTTACAATTATATTGATGATTATTTAAAATTAGAAGAAACAACTTTACCTCAAAAAGACCAATTTTATAATACTTTAACGGATGAGCACATCAGTGATGCAGAATACCAAAGAGCTGTAAAGGTTTGGCAATTGTTTAAATGTGAATCTCTTGGTCAATACTCCGACGTTTACTTACTCTCTGATACTTTACTTTTGGCAGATATTTTTGAAAATTTTAGAAGCACTTGTTTATCCACATATAAGCTCGATCCAGCTCATTTTTACACTTTTCCAGGTTTATCTTGGGAGGCGTGTTTGCGTTATACTGGAATAGAGTTAGAATTGTTAACTGATCCAGATATGATACACTTTTTCAAAAAAAGCGTTCGCGGTGGTGTGAGCTCTTGCATTTGTAGAAAATCTGAAGCTAATAATCCATTTCTTTTAAATTTTGATCCTTTAAAGCCAACTAAATACATAATTTATTATGATGCAACAAATTTGTATGGTTATGCAATGTCACAGCACATTCCAACGGGAGATTTTGTTTGGTTAACAGATAAAGAAATCAATGATTTAAATATTATGAATATTTCTAAAAAATCTAATAAGGGATATGTTTTAGAAGTTGATTTAGAATATCCTACAAGTCTACATTCCTATCATAACGATTTTCCGTTTTGTCCAGAAAACTTTAAACCGCCAAATTCTAAATGCATAAAATTAATACCCAATTTAAATGATAAATCAAAATATGTTATTCACTATCAATTATTAAAACAATGTTTGGAACATGGACTCAAGTTAACTAAAGTTCATAGAGTTTTACAGTTTTCTCAATCTGATTGGTTGAAAAAATATATAGACTTGAATTCAAGATTAAGAAATGATTCAAAGAATGAATTTGATCGTAATACTTACAAGTTGGCAAATAATAGTATTTATGGCAAGACTATGGAAAATGTTGATAGGAGAATTGACGTAAGACTTGTTACAGAGTGGGAAAAAAATAGAAGAAAAGATGGTGCTGAGAATTTAATTGCAAAACCATATTTCAAGGACTTAACAATATTTTCTGAAAACTTGGTAGCTATTCAAATGCAAAAGATTCAAGTTACTTACAATAAACCAATATATGTAGGCTTCTCAATATTAGATATATCTAAAACTGTCATGTATGATTTCTTTTATAATTTTTTAAAACCTCTTTATCAGGAAAATATTTCACTTTTATACACCGATACCGATTCGTTCATTTTAGAAGTCACAACTCCAAATATTTATTCTGACATGATAAAAAATATTCACAAATTTGACACATCTAATTATGAATTTAATAATATTCATGAAATGCCTATTACAAAGTCAGTTATAGGAAAATTCAAAGATGAATATGCTGGTGAACCCATTACTACTTTCTTTGGTACTGGAGCAAAAGCATATTGTATTAAAACGGAAAACAGTTTAACAAAAAAAGCAAAAGGTGTTAAAAAAAGTGCAATTAAAAAGCAGTTGGATTTTATTCATTATAAAGATGTTGTTGAAAATCATTCTAAAACCTTTTGTTCAATGTATGTTTTTCGATCTAGACAACATACAATTTTTACAGAGTTAATTAATAAATTGGCTTTGAGTTCCGAAGATGATAAGCGGTATAAAATTCCCTATAGTTTTAATACATTAGCTTGGGGACACCAAGATATTGCTTTGTATCAATGGAATGCAGAACATGAAGATTTAGATATATTTATGTAGATATTATAAGGTATTTAAATTTGTTGTTTTTGAAACCAAAGTTAGTCTTCATAAGTCTTTCACAAAATGTGCTTAGAAACTTTTGACAAAGAAATTGATAACAGTTATTTTAAAACATATGAAAAACGACTTTCCACTTTTAAAAAATGGAAAGGAAAATTGAGACCAGAAGTGTTAGCTGGAGCTGGCTTTTACTATACTTCAATCAATGATATTTGTAAATGTTTTTATTGTGGTATTGAAATTTTTGATTGGTTAAGTTATGATGATCCTATTGTGGAGCATAAGAAATTTGCTAGGAATTGTGATTTAAATAACTGTTTATGGAAAAATAGGAATCGAATAATTGTAACCATTCAAAATAAGTCTTCAAGCTACACATTTTATATAGTATTATTAATATCCTTATTTATGAACTTTTACATATATTTAAATTAAGTATTTTATTGTTATTTTTTTACAACTGCTTTTGCTTTCGTGGTGAAAGTATCTGCTTAATGTTAATAAATTTGGAATATTATTATTAATTTGTTTTAATGACTATCAGTAGATCTCAATTTATTCTTCTTTATTTTATTTTCCAAAATGTTTTTTATGTTCATCATCCCCCTGGCGTAACACAGTGTGAAATATGTTTTTCTAATAAAACAGACGTCACTCTAAGTAAATATTGTAAATTTATGAAAATTGGATTAATTAACAATAGTACAATTAGTTGGATGGAACGAATAAATGGAAATGAAAATGCAAGTAAATTTTTTAAAATTTTGTATCATTATCCAAATCGATCTATTTTTGATACAAATTGGATAGAAAGGTTAGAGTTTAAAAATAATCAGTTACAAATTTTAACCCCCAACTGTACCAATTATTATGACGGATTCAAAAATTATTACTTTTCCATCATTAGTGTTACATTAAACTTTGCATTATTTTTATACATTACCATTTTAATTATTTATCTTTATTATAAATTTCAAACTGGAAATCTATTTTTTCATTAATCCATTTTAAACGAAACTTTAAAGAAAGTGGGGATGAGAATATTTAAGTACAAGAATAACACAATATGTTTCAGTCTCGTTTAGTCATTATGAACAACGCCGTGGTTCATAAACCTTTGGAAACGCTTCTTAATTCAAAAATTTATTTTTTAAATAATTCTTTGTCAAAATTTGTTCTTGTTGGCATTAGTTTAAATGATTTTTCTCCAAAAATTGTAATTGGTGGAAAAACTGGATTTTCAATCGCACTAACCGAAGAAAATTGGAAAGACATTTGTGTTCATCAAGGAATTATTGTAAACAATTTCTACTTTCCTCAAGTTGATCAAACCAGTGTGAATATAAACAACATTCATCTGCAGGTTCAGAAAATAAATGATACCCCTGTTCTACAAATTACAAAAGGCCCACACTTCATATACTTAGGACAAGAGTCTTTGGACAATTTGTGGCGATTAAAGGAAATTATTGATTATAGATTATCTATACTTAAAAGGCAAGAATTCAATACATATTTCAAAATATTTCAAAATAATATTTCATCTGATTGTGGCGACTTGTGTACGCATGTTTATAATATAATAAGTCCAACAGAAAATCCTAACAGTGAAAATGTTTCAACTATGATGGAATTACTTGCTTTATATCCTGAACAAATGGAAAACAAATTGAAGCAAAATGGAACAAAACGAAAATATTACGAAGAAAACAATGAAAATGGATCAAAAAGAAAATATTACGAAGAAAACAATATCTTTTCTGGAAGAGAACAATAAGGTGCATGTGTTAGTGAAGTGGAGCTTTGCTTACAGACAAGCCCGTAGGAGTAACTTTCAGATGTGGTACTTAGATAGACTCCGTTTTGAAAAAAGAATAAATGATTGTAAACTTATTCTAGATTCGATATTATCTGAGGAACATAGAAATAAAATATATTTGACACGTTTTAATAAAAATTGTATTTGATGTTTTACTTAATAAAATTTTAGTTTAGTAAATGTGAATTTTATTTGAAATTAATTAGCACATTAAGACTTTGTAATTTGTATCAGCTAAAGCATAAAGTGAGGAACAGAAATAAAACAAATTTAACTAAAATTTAATTTCAATTTAATTAAACAATATTTTTTTTATCAATCCATGTATTATATTTTTTATCAAGTCCTAACCATTTCACATAAACTTTGTTTCCTTTCCTTCTCAAAATCTTCTCAATAAGATACACATCGGTATGCTTTACTTTTAGTAATTCTTGCTCATAAAAACCACCCAGAATGTCCTGATTATCTTCGTCTTGAATTAAATATGTCCAAGGGTTTGTCATCTTAACTTCTTTAATGTGGAATATCTCATTTGACCAATTTGGTGTGTAACCTTTTGAAAATGCCTCTCGATGCTTGCTTATTCGTACGTGATCACCCACTTTAAACTTTGGAGATTTTATATCTAACGTTTTAGCATGAGTAAATGCAGATTTCAAGATTCTATTTTCATTTGTTTTATTTACTTGTTTTGGCTTCATTCCTATTGAAGAATGTTTTGTATTGTTATAATCTTTTACAATATCCGCTAATATATTAAACCATTTGTAATTTCCTTGAATGCTAAATATTTTCCACATATTATTCTTTAAAGTCCTGTTCACTCTTTCTACTATACTCGCTTTCAAATTGGAAAACGTGCTATAATGGTTAATTCGAAATTGTTGCATCAAATTTTGAAAATTTACATTGAAAAACTCTCTTCCTCTATCCGTTTGCAAGTTTTTTGGTGGAGTTTTTGCACTGATTAATATTTTTTTCATTGCCGCTGTTACGTCTTTTCCAGATTTAGATTTTAACGGTTCGGCCCAAACATACTTAGAAAATACATTTATGGTAATCAAGATATATTTAAATCCCTTATTAAATTTGGCATAGGGTAACATTTCAACCAAATCAGCTTGAAAAAGATCATTTAACCCTTTCACTACCACCCTTCTGCGTTTGTAGTTTTTTCTAGCAGGTTTATGTAATTCATTAACGACTTGCTGTTTAACGGTTGTCATGACAACAAACTTGTTTATTCAATTTTAAGGAAGTTCACTTTCTATGTTTTGTAATAATTCGAAATATAACTTTTATATGTTTTTTCCCATTCATTCAATTTATCAATTTGTATTGTATAACTTTTTTCATTTAAAATTTTACTAATTTTAGTAATCTCCTTTTCTAACGCATTAAAGGATTTTTTTATCTCTCCAGTTAAGAAAGTAGTTGATCTACTATCACTATTTTTTAATTCCTCCTCTGTTTTATTTAATTCTTGTTCTAATTTCTTAATTACACTGGACATTATATTTTCCAAGGAAATATATTGTTGATTTTCTTCCAAAGTGAGTTGGTCAATTGTTCTACTGTTAAGAATGCTATTTTGATTTCTTTTTTTTTCATCATCTAACCTTTTTATAAAAGTTCTTAATTGTTTAATTTTTTCCTTGTGTTTTTCAATTATTACTTCTCTTATATTTGTTTCCATTATTTTATTAATTTTGTTGATATCATCACTTAATTTTTTGTCTTCCTTTTTAACATGTTCATTTAAAAATTGCAAATCTTTACTTATTTGATTTAGCGTTAGCAACTGTTTATTAACGTTTTCAATTGAGGTATAACATACTTTAATCTGGGTTTCATATAATTCATTAATTCATAAAATTTTCATCAAAAACCTTAAGCTTTTTAGCAAAGATTTCATTATTTGTTTCATTTTCACCTAATCTCCTTTTTAAATTATTAATGTCACTTATTCTCTCTTGATTTTGTTTTGAAATATGGCGTCCAAATTTATCAACTGTCATGTTGAGCTTTCATTAAACAATAAATATGATTATATTTGATAGCTGTTATTTATAGTATTACTTTATCTTCTCTTAATTCTTCAATAATAGAGATAATCTCGTTACTATGAGCATTATTTCTTGCATCACTTGATGAAATTAATAAACGTAGCCTATCAACAATTTCGTTTACATTATTCCAGTATACATAGTCTGTATTTGATCTGTTTGTTTTCAAAATTAATCCCTTTCCTGTAGATTTGGCTCTAGTTGTTCTAAACGGAGGTTGTGGT